>JBBPBX010036642.1:0-19272 GCA_038048925.1 Garcialebias charrua | reverse complement strand
AAAAAAACAGGGCCAATCTAAATATCTAATAATTTCAATAATAACAGAGTTTACATATTTTGTTTCACATTAATCTACTGTAATAAACTTTAAAATACACCAAAGTGCAGGAAATGGCATCTACAGTATCTAAAAAGGTTAAGTCTGATCCTCTGGACATTAAAAAAAAATGTAGAAAAGTTTAATCTTTCATCCAAGACTTCTTCAGTGAGATGCTGTATTTAGCTCAGTCTTATAAATAGCACCCCCTCACAGTGGATCAACCAGTTGGCTGATGACAGCTGAAACCAGCTGCTCAAATGATCACGGAGGACCATCAGCCTAACGATGGATCGTTAACACCCTGATGGTTGCTTGCCATTCACAACCCAAACAGGACTCCAGCCAGCCATCAGGTGAAAAGGAAGAACCCAGATCCAGACCAGTGGTCAGTCCTGATTCACACTCCTTACTGGTGGTGGCGGTAATGCACCAAATGTTGTTTGCCAACCGCCATTAAAAAACCAAGTAGAAGAAGAAGAAGACCAGTGGTCGTTCCGTATGTTGCGGGAGTTTCAGAGACAATGAGACGTTTATTTTCTAAACACAACGTCCCAATGGCTTTTAAACCCTAAAATACATTACGGCAAAGACTGGTTCATCCCAAAGATCCAGTCCCCCGGCACAAACAGAGTAACATTGTGTATGCTGTTCAGTGTCAGGAGGGCTGTGATCAGTCTTATATCGGGGAAACTAAACAGCCACTGGCCAAAAGGATGGCCCAGCACAGAAGATCAACATCATCAGGTCAGGACTCTGCAGTCTACACTCATCTCCAGGCCAGCGGTCACTCTTTCAGGGATGAAGATGTTCACATCCTTGATAGAGAGGAACAATGGTTTGAGAGAGGAGTAAAGGAGGCCATCTTTGTGAAAAGAAACCGTCCATCATTAAACAGGGGTGGAGGCCTCCGGGTTCAACAGTCGTCCTCTTACAATGCTGTTATTGCTAGTATCACTCAGTTTCTGCAAGTTGGTCATCTGACCGACCTAAAACATTTGATGAACATGATGACCGTTTTGGATGTGTGCGCTTTGTGTCAAAAACCTTTGAGACTCCAACAGGAGCTTGAAACGCAGCAGTGAAGGCTACCTGAGACAGATCTGGTTGGCAGGCTGACGAAGTCTTAAAGAAACTGGTCCAGGTGACACAATTTAACTTTTTGTTTTTACGTCTGAGGGGCTCCAAGCTCCTTCAAGTGGATCGAGTCATGTGACGTGTGCTGCTGACCACTTGACCAGGTCACCCTTGTAAAAAAGATCTCGATCTCAACGGGCTCTACCTGGTAAAATAAAGGTGATTGATTGAAGTGAGACAATACTGTACAGGTGGTCCCCGACTTACGAGCGAGTTCCGTTCCTACGACTATCTCGTAAGGCGAAATCTCATACGTCGGAACACGAGTTCTCGTAAGTCCGGATTTTCGGTCGTAAGAATATGCTAGCGCTACTACGAACACTCGTTTTTCATCACAAATGTTCATACTAGTTCATAAACATGCTCAGAAACGTGTTTACAAACTGTTAGCTAACACACTTTCATCTAAAAACCCATAAAAGTGCTGTATTTTTTGTATGTTCTTTACAAATTTACTGCTTGTTCGCCAGCTCGTAAGTAAGAGCATTCGTAAGTCGGGGACCACCTGTAGTTTGGTACAAACCACATTCACACAACCTGCTGAACATCCACAAGCAGAGCTGTTGCACCATCCCTCCTGATCCACCAGAAAACTGCAGAGTATTTCATTCTGTGATGATCAAGGCCTGTTCTCAGAGCTTGAAAATAATAAAAATAAACCTTAATATCAATGTTGCCTGCCTGCATGTGCCGCGCCATCTAGTGGTCTGAGTCAGGAAGTACAACACATTTTAAGTAAAACATTATTTTTACATGAGGGAAACTCAGGTTGAAAGTTGTTTTAATTTTCACCTTATTTTAGGCACACAAACCAAAAAAGAACTGCAACACAAGTTTCTCTTAACAACTTTAGTTAATACAAAAGCACCTTTGATTGTTCACTGAAGATGAAAATAAACTGTTACACAAACACATTTCTTTAAGACTAATCATCAGTTTTCTCATATTTAAAACACAAAACACTGAAAGGTAACATGAAAAAACAACAGCTTCAATAATAATATAAGAAAGTGTGGAAGCGTCGGTGTACATTCCTTAATAATAATTACAGTGACCTATTTAAGTTTAACAAAAAATAAAAACGACCACATATTAAACTTTGTTTTTCAGTCTGAAGCATTTAAACCTTGTTTGACCTCATTTAAACATTAAAGTCTGAACCTGAGCAGAAAAGCATACGTAATAATAATTCATCATTCGTTTTATTGTTTTGGTCGTCTTCACATTTGTCATGCCGCTCGTTAAGTTAAATATTTGCCTTGACGAGGCTCGTTAGTGGTTTAAGATTAAATAAATTTCGACTCGTCGTAACCAGCGAGCAGTTCATCATCTGGTGCCCCCGTGAGTCTCCTGAGGGTTTGGGCTCCTCAGTTCTGCTGCACTGCTGACAAGGCGGACGATGGTTCGAATCTTCTGAAGGATTCTGGGAAAAGGATATAGACAGTATCTTACCTGTTGCAGATGGCTCTTAATGACTCCATCTGGAGCCTAATCCAGACTGGATTAACCAGCGAAGCTGCTCAGAAGAGCGGTTAGCCTGTTAATCAGAACAGAACGAGACCGTTTCTTCAAACTGGGGTCATTCAAAGAGCCATCTACCCAGGTAAGATATTAACTGTTCATTTTTCCCCACAGAACTCCTTTAAATGATCATTTTCATGAAAAATGCATGTCTCAAACAAACAAACCAGAGCTGCAGCCAACACTGATGTCACAGGAACATGTAAAGGAGATGATCTGAATACATAAAGAGGAAAGGTCAAAAACAAGGAGACAAATATGTCTGAGAACAAAAAACAGCCGAGCCTTCGCTCTGAGGTGCTCTCAATTCTAGCTGAAGTCTGTTCTTTATCAGAGGAAGTGACGAGCTTTCAACAAAGCTGATCACAGACCGATTGAGGTATTTACCGAAGAAGTATTTAAAGTGTGAGGGTCCGGTTACGACAAAACTTCCCTCCGTGCCTCGTTCTTTTGAGCGGCGTTGTCCGAAAGCATCGGAGCAACAGCGGGAGCTGCGATCCTGTAAGGCAAGCTGTCTTTCGTCAACATCTTCCTGGTGGCAGAAACCAGGCGGGAATAACTGTCGGGGTTGTACTCTGACTTGGGGGGCTGCGTGCAAAGCAAGGGCAGGTGGTCTCTGTCCGGCCGGGACAGGAAGAGAGGCGGGCGCCGCTGGCTCTCGCCCTCCTTCAGGGAGTCCGGCAGCGACTTGCGTTTGCTCTCCGGTAGGAGCATTATGCAGAGAACCGAGAGGACGGCGAAGGAGGCGAAGATGACGTGGTGCAAGAAGTAGCCGCCGTTGTTCTGGAGCTCCATCAGGGAGGAGGCGGCCATGCCGACACAACCAGCCGCCAACACCAGGCCGAGGCAGCCGCCCCTGAAAGAAAACACTGCGTCACGAAACTGCAGCTACACGGGTGGGCCTTGTTAAGAGTGGAGCAACACGTCCGGTTCACAACGTTCCTGCCTCCTTCTGGGGGAAACGTGCCCTCCTTTTTGAATGTGAATTTAGTTCCTGGGTTGCCAGATAAGAAATGAAGAACCATTATCGTGTTGCTTTAAAATCATTGCATTTTGACCCAAACTGTCACATGTGCTGAGTGAGGTGAACTTTCTTGAAGGTGAGAGGTTGTAAGATGAAATGTTTGTTGTGCACGTGCACAGAGAAAGGTCTAGAGGGGGTCATAGTCATTTATCTGGCAACACAGTTTACTAAATAAGCTTCCTCAAATAGTACATCATTACTTTGAAGCTTTAAAGTGCCTAAAATTTATCGTCTGTCAGGCGAGGAGTGACTTGTTACTGTCAGCAGGGTTTTATAGAAATTCATAAATATGGATTTTAATTAATCCGATTAGACGAACGACACACCCAGTGGTCTGAGGAGTTGAACAGGACCCTCAGAGGATATATTTATCACGCTCGTCGTGTTTTATCTTGATGAACTTGGTTTATTTTGCTGTTTCAGCTGTTTGTTGTGAATGTAAGTTCACAGAAAACTAATTTAACTACCGGTATTATTCTTCAAGGTCTGATAACGCGTGGCTGCAGGCAGATACGTGCTTAAATACACGGTAGTCCCTCGTTTAGCGCGAAACCACAAAGTATGAATAGTAGTACAAGTAGCAAGTAGTAATTTATATATATATATATATATATTTAAAAACAATAAAATAAACTACTACTTACTACTTCTACTACTACTTCATGGTTTTCACTTATCGCAAGTCTTCAGGGTACACATCCCCCGTGATAAATGAGGGACTACTGTGTAAGTAACCTCTGACTCCTCTTCAGCTGATTAAATTATCTGAAGCAGTGATGACTTGTACACACAGAGTGACCTGTTGACACTTTAAACCTCCTCTGCAGCTGCACTAAAGACAAATCTTGTCTTTTATTGTCCCTCTCTGTTTAGGGATGCAAACAAAGGTGAAGTGGGTTGCATTCCTTCAGACATCACTTTTATTCTCACATTGGCGGCAGCAGTTTTACGCCGCTCGTTTTCTCCTAACACGCGGCGTGACGGCGCTCCACTCTGACACCAGCATCAACAACAAAACGCTCGATGCTCACCGGACCACAGTCGGCATCACCTCAGAGGCGAAGAAGATGCTGAGCATGGCGAGAGCCTGCGAGAAGAGCAGACCCACCACAGAGAGCACCAACACCAGCCCGCCTCGGAGATCTGACGCACAAAACACAGAGACAAGTTCTGTCAGGCCACAGCAGAGACCTAAAGGGACAGTCCGCCCATTTCTTCACCAGATGTTTTGTTCAATAGTTATCAATAACTGTGAGAATGTTTATGAAGCATTCACTCTGTTGTGATCCATTTTTCTTCTGTATGTTTTTCAGCGTCTTTCTCGTTCCAAAACTTTTGTGCTATTTCAACAAATCATAAATCAAAACGTTCGGCTCTTTCAGGATAATCCTGCTATGACGTTTGGTATTGGTGCAACTTTAGCTTTTTGAAATATTTAGCCTTTTCTGACACATTTTTCCTCTCATAGAAAATGAATTGAGCTCATTTTGCATCCTTCAAATATTTAGATGTGTTTTATAAACTTTCCCATTTTGTTTAAAATTTAAACTTTTATTCAGCTACCTTCAGCTAATTTCAGCTGTTTTGTGCTCCTTTTAGATTTTTTTCTGCTAACTACAACATTTTTCGGCGTCTTCTAACATCTTTCTGCTAATTTCAACTTGCTGTGCCCCCTTCTGCTTATTTATGCAAGTTTCAGCCTTTATTTTTTTTTTGCTATTTCAGCTACTATTTAGCTGCTTTTTTTTTTAGCTGTACTTTTTTCCCAGCCTAATTCAGTAAAAATGTGCTCTCAATTTCCTCCTGGTAATTTAAGCTTATTTAAACTTTTTTAAGGTACCTTTCAGCTGTTATCTGGTGCTAATTTTAGCTTTTTTTCAGATAATTTCCATTTTTTTGTTGATAATTTCTGCTTCTTTCAGCCTAATTGGACCCAATTGTGCACTCTCTACTTCCTTCTGATAACTTAAGCCTCTATCTACCTTTTCAGCTATTTTTTGCTAATGTCAGCTTTTAGAGCTAACTACCTTATTTTTGTGCCCAGTTCTGCTTATTTAAAGCAAATTTGGCAAATATGTCTTCTTTCTGCTTTCTTCTGCTAGCTAAGGCTTGCTCTTCCTTTTCAGCTACATTTCATCATGTTTTTGGCTAATTTCAGCTGTTTTTCAGCAATAAGCATCACACTACTTCCGCAGGAAATACAATTTCTCTTAGTTAGGGTCTTTATCAGTCATGGAGTGCAAAGGAAAGGGCAGAGAAACCAGCAACAAACTAAATAAACATTGAATGTGTGTACCGTATATTAGCTAATGGTGTGTTTTTTCCACACTGGTCATTTTGAAATAAATAAATAAAAAGTAGTTTAATAAGTGAAACATGGCATAAACTGTGGTGCGAAACACCAGCCTAGCCCAGATGAAGACTTTTACCCATTTCTCGATGACAAAAACGTGTTTCCTTTCCTTTCACTCATGTCAGTTTCCTGTTGTTGCACGGTTGTTGTCAGTAGAGGATTAAAAACGGAGCAACAGGCGTCCGGCTCTTTGACAACTGCTGTGTTGTACCGTTGGTGCACGTGTCTCTAGTCTTGTCTCTTAATTACTTGTTCAGATTAGAATGTTTAGATTAAATTAGATGCATTTCTGCATTTATTATAGGTCTGTTTGTATTTATTGTTCTGTTGCGTATCTGTTGTTTTGTCTTGCACTTCATGTTCCGTGTTGCACCGTGATCCTGTACGTACATGTACGCGGCTGAACCGACACTAAAACCTCTGACGGTGACGTACACTGGGTGAGGGCCAGCAGCAGCAGCGACGACAGCCCCGTGATGATGGCGGACAGCAGAAGCATTCCACGCCGGCCGAAGTGATTGACGGACAGACAGACGAAGACGCAGGCCAGCACTCCCGTTATCACTCTGAGGAAGTAGGTGAAGTAGAAGTTGGAGGAGTGAAGGTGCAGGTTTCTGGTGAAACAGTACTGGATGCCGGTTCCGATGAAGCTGCAAAACATTTTCATTAAAAAAATAATAATTAAAACAGTTTTTATTCAAAGGATGTCAGTAAACATGTGCTACTATTATTATTATTATTCAAAAACTACAAATTAATTACTTCTCTTCTACCTTTTCTAAAATATGTATTTGTGGCCTCTTTATGATGTGAAGTCAGTGAAATCTTTTAATTTTATAAAAACTTTACTTTTTTCTGCATGCTTTCCCCCCAGTGAAGAAAAAGGGTCTGCAGCTCTCAGCAGTAACTTCACACAAACGGCAGCAAAGGACCGTTTTTATTGATGAAAGTCAAAGGAGGACCTGAGAGACCATGACTGTGTTTGTCTGTTAGTAAAATATCTTATGAACCACTGGACAGTCTTATAAAACTTGTAGAAAGTAATCACTGGACATACATCTACAACTGATTAACCTTGCCACCACAGCTAACTAACTTTAGGAAATACAGGGTGCAGTTATTCCTATTGCTTGTACACGTTTTTCTACCACATCGTTTCCTTCCTTTTGCCTCTCTGTTAATGTGGTTGGACACAGAGCTCTGTGAACAACCAGCCTCTTTAGCAATGACCTTTTGTATCTTGCCCTCCTTGTGCAAGGTGTCAATGGTCGTCTTTTGGACAACTGTCAAGTCAGCAGTCTTCCCCATGATTGTGTAGCCTACAGAACTAGACTGAGACCATTTAAAGGCCTTTGCAGGTGTTTTGAGTTAATTAGCTGATTAGAATGTGGCACCAGGGGTCTTCAATATTGAACCATTTCACAATATTCTAATTTTCTGAGATACTAAATTTGAAGTTTTTATTAGTTGTCAGTTACAATCATCAACATTAAAACAACATTTGAAATACATCAGTCTGTGTGTAATGAATGAATATAATATACAAGTTTCACTTGTTGAATGGAATTACTGAAATAAATCAACGTTTTCCTGATATTCTAATTCTATGACCAGCACCTGTAGTTGCAGCTTGTGTTACGTAGTTTCAGAACCAGTATTAAAAATTTAGCAATGATACTGACAATATTTGACAACAAGTTAAGCCTTTAGGTATTTTTGAACTCAAACATCCTCCTCTGATCTTTCCACACCTCGTTTTATTTGGTCATAAATGTTGAATCTCTGCAGGAGTCAGAACAGAGAAGTTTTGAGGAAATCTTAAAAAACTCACAGAGTGAAGCTGAGAATGAGGCAGTTTTTCCAGATGACGCGAGTCCGTCGCAGCTCCAGGACTGAGTAAAACCTCGGCTGGCAGTCCTCACTATACACTAAATCTATCTCTAAAAAAAAAAAAAAAAGGGAAGAACTTGGTATTTGAAGGTAAATTTACAGCAAATTATTCAATTATTAAAGAAAGTGTGCAAACGTTTTAAGCCTCTTCATCGTCTCTACAGCTTAAATTATACTGTTTTCTTCATCACAACAATATATTAAAAACAGAGTGTAGAAATGACAGAATTAAATTATACTGTTTTCTTCATCACAACAATATATTAAAAACAGAGTGTAGAAATGACAGAATAAAATCAAATTAAATCTACTCAGAATCATTATTTTCCTCTTGTAGACCTTAAAGAAACGTAGAACATCTTCGTTGTCTCCATTTCTAAATGGATACAAAACTTATAAAACCTTAGTCCTGGAGTCTGAGACCATAAACATCTTGTAAAATAATCTGAGGTTAACAGGTGAGACATAGGCTCATAAACTTCTATTCACTGCGTAAACTATTGCAGCATGATGGCTCAGTGGTTATCACTGTTGCCTCACAGTAAGGTCAAGGGTTCAATCCTCGGTTGGACATGGGGTCTTTCTGTGTGGAGTTTGCATGCTCTTCTCGTGCATGCGTGGGTTTTCTCCGGGTACTCCGGTTTTGTCCCACAGACCCAAAATGTGCAAGCTAGTCTGCCTTCAGGCCCAGACCTCCCTTGCAGAAGAGATCCGTGATCTCAGTGGAATTTGCCTGGTTAAATAAAAGGTTAATAAAACTAGTGGTGTCGCCCCCTGCTGGTCTGAAACAAAAACACAGATTCAAGTTGGAACAATTTTTAGTTTGCAACATTTAAAAAAAAAAATTGCTCAATTCTTGTGAATAAATTGAGTGGCTTGTGAAAAGTTGGTTTGAGAAAACGGATACTGTTGGGTAATATTTTAACAGTTTTTGAACAGCACGTCGTCTCCACATTTCTCCCTGCTGAGCTTCTACCACTCTCTTGAATAAAAGACGGACTCAAATCTTAGGAAGTTGGAGTTCATTCTGACCTAATCAAGTGAACTTCCCTCTTTGCAAAGAGTCAAAAATCTCACGCCTGTTGTCTTGTGTGAATTATTTATTTAAAGGTTCATGATAGAAACACCTATCATTTTTGCCACCAGAACAACAAAATGTTGATGGTAGCAAATGAAAATATCCCTCGAATAACAATAAAGGTGCAGGTTCACACCAACAGAGGTGCACACAGTACCAGTGACCTTCTGCAGTATCCTAAATAATATCCATTCCTTGGATACTAGATTTCCTTATTCTGTGAATTGTACATTTGAGTTTGCATTTTTTTTTAACCACGCATAATAGTGAAATAATTGGGACTAACCCTTGAAAAACAGAGAAACCTTGGTTATTTTGATCGTTACCATTTTTTTTCTTTTCTCATTTTTCTTTTTTTATGCAATAGACTTTCAACTAAGTGCTGCTCTAAGATATTTCATAAATACCCGACTTACAAGGAAAGACAAGTTGAATGTTGGACAATAATTTAGTTGCCCCTAATCTTTCCTTTGATGCGAGAGCACGCTATTTCTGTATATTATTGGAGGCATTTTTTTTTTGGAAACCCCAATAACAATAATGCTGCAAGGAAAGAAAAAAAAAGACAATAAAGATATCCAGATTTGGTTTGATAGCTGGATAAACAAACTTTTTTCATTAAGATCAACCAAATTCATAAAACGAGCCCATTAGTCACATGACAATCAGAACTCTCTGGATTGGATAAATGTAGTTTAGGTTCTTTATATTGATGGAATTAGTCTTCGGCTCATAATTGCTCTTTAAACCAATATTTTACATGTTTTAAATAAAAACTGGTCTGAGCAGGTTTGTGATTAAAGCATCGGATGAACAGTTTCTCTATTATTTATGGCTCTTAAACAAACTTGAATATGTTTGTACCGGACATCAGGGTTTCCCCGGGGTACATCTCGTCTTGCCGACACACGCCGTTTCTGATGGCGAACTCCTGGAGGCTGATCTTGGCCTCGGGAATCTGATCTGTGGCCAGCAGCCAGCGAGGAGACTCGGGAAACAGCGACGCACAGCTGAGGAAAACAAAAAGAACTTTTTGTGCACTTTCGTGCGATATCAGGAGCGTGCGCTGGGGATGACGATCGGCTACTACCAAACCAACACGTCGGCTCGGACTCACCACCAGTAAGGAAGCAGCAGGATCAGAGGCACGGTGGCCGCGGCCTGCAGAATCGGCCAATCGCGGCACAGAACGGCGACTCCCGGCAACAGCAGCTCCGCGGACACGGCGAAGAAGCCGCCGACCATGGCGACCATGAGGCGATGGGGAGGGTCGCACAGCTCCAGCCCTGAGGCAGAGACAGAGTCAGGACGTAGGCTCAGCAGAACACACGGCTTCGCGCAGAACCAGGTCCACTTCCTGTCGTAAAAGCCACGTCAGCATCACGCTCATCCGTTAACAAAACACTGAATGAATGCATGATTTCAACTAAATTATCACTTTGTGTTATTAATACTGTATTCTCCTCTGCACTTTTTGGAGCATGACCGTTTGAGTAGTCGTTTGTGGAGAATTTTCACATTTTTACATTTTCACATTTTTAAAAGCAATTTTGCAATTGTTTTAAAATCTGAAACTGATGCTTGATAATATTCAGCTTGTGCTGTTGCTGATAATTGTGGATTTTCAGGCGTGTTTACCATTTTTATTACGGTTTTCTTGTTTTTATTATTATTTTTACATGTTCTGAAATCAAACTGCTTCAGCCGTTCGGTATATGCAGGAATAATGAAGTTAATTTCAATACCTTTTCAAGACTTTTTAAAGACCTTCCAAAATAAATTCAAGACCTTATCGTCACTTTGTTTTATTAGGCAACAAATCTTTGATTTACAAAACTACTGTTGTTTTCAATTAAATCCGTGAATCTCAAACCTACAACAGAACTGAGATACAGTGGAAAGAAAAAGTTCAAAAGAAGAAACTGAACAATGACTAGGTTTAAGAAAATATAGCTTAGGTTACAAAAAGACTCGTAGCTATTTTAAAGTAACTTGGTTGAACAATGGAGAATAAGAAATAAACAGTAATTACAATCAATCAATCAATCAATCAATCACCTTTATTTAACCAGGTAGAGCCCGTTGAGATCGAGATCTCTTTTACAAGGGTGACCTGGTCAAGTGGTCAGCAGCACACGTCACATTGGCAATAGGCATTTGCACTTATCAAAGGAAAATAAAGAAAACTACAATCACAGTAAACAGATGTTGACATTTCAAAACCAACAGGATATGACAGATTTCTATATACATTATATACAAAACAAGCAGACAGACCTCGGTTGGGTAAATAAAGTTAAAAAATCAACATGTGCTACATGTGCCTCAGTGCAGTTGCTTTGCATTCCAGCAACTCTTCAGTTTGCACCAGCTCACTGAGTTTTTCTTTACGTCTCCTTCTCAAGACATTGGACTTGGTGATCAGTTGGGCCATTAAAGAACCTGACTTTCCCTCTGCCTGCTCTGCCAACTGATCTGCATCTTTTTGCAGAGAATCGCACACCTCTTGTAGAACTTTTCTCTTTTTTTTCAGCTCTTCTAACTCAGCTTCAGCGTTTATGCCCATCGAGGCTACGCTCATCTTTTTTTTTTACAAAATGTACAATAAGCCTCGCGGTTATTCTCGGCGACAGGCCTCAGCCATTCTTGAAAATCAGGCATCTCCAACCAGGAGTCCGAAAACTTGCATTTACCCATTGTTCTCACGGTCTCGCGGCAACTTACTCGAACACACAGACTCAACTTGGAGATAAAGCAGTCGCGCATGCGCACAAGATAGGCCTAGCCGTAAAGACTGTTGTAACCTGACACTCCAAATTTGTGCAAAGCAGTTTAAAAATCCTCCGCGGTGAGGAAAACAAATATTAGTCAGACACACTTTTTGCTGTCAAATTATTTAAAGCTAGAATAACAGCAAAAAAAATATAATACCTCATCAAATCGCTTTCAAGACTTTTTAATACTTTTCAAGACCCTTAATTTTCCCAAAATTGATTTATCAACTTTTAATAACTTTCAAGACCCCGCGGACACCCTGGTTAAAACATTCGGCTCCATTAGGAGATATCCGCTATGACTTTTCTTTATGTAACTGTAGCAGTAGAGAAAGATGACTGATTAGGCTGATGGGTTCCAGGTGCGAATGTTTGGTTGTTAGAGTGGGCGTGGTATAAGAGCAGCTGCTCTGCATGCAGGCAGACAGGGTCGTCTTCACACTTCGCCGTGTGGCTGGTGCCGTGGGTTCTGACCGTCATGGTGTCCCACGGGTTTTGGCCGTAAAGGCAACCAGTCATTGAGTGTGGTACGGGCTGTTTGACTGCTGGACGGTAGGTGTTCTTTCTCTCGCTGTACTATAGCTGATTTTGGGTCAGAAATGATAAGTCTGTGTGATTATAGGTAGAGCGGTGCTGGGCTTCTTCCCTCCCTCCGGCTACGAGGATGTGTGTGTACGTGTGTGTGTGTATATGGTTGTAAGGACCAGCAAGTAAGGAAACAATTGTCATCGTAAGGTTTATTTTGTGGCAGCTATATGGAGAGTAGTTATTAATTAAATTTCTTTAGGTCTCCCCACATCGGGACCACTGCTGCTCTGTTTCCGGAGACTGCTGCTTTATGAACATGGACTGTGGTGTCGTCAGCTGTTCCCCTTGCAGTGGCACTAGGGATGGGAACCGAGAACCGGTTCTGTTAGAGAACCGGTTCTTAAAAGTCCAATTCCATGGAATTGTAGGTTGCGTGTCTTAACGATTCAGCTTATCGGTTCTGCTAACACGCTAACCGCCATTTTGAAGAGGGCAGATGGAGAAATACTTTTTTAAATCCAACAGATTTGACCATTTGAACCGGTTAAGCTCAGAAAAACCTTGTTCTATAAAATCAGTGACTTTATAGCACAAGGTTTTTCTGAGCTTAACTGGTTCAAATGGTCAAATCTGCTGGATTAAAAACATTATTTCACCAGTTGCCCTGTTCAAAATGGCGGCCGCCATTTTGAAGAGTAAAATTGGCGAAATGAACCCAAAATACATAAAATTAACGACTCACCGTCGAGTGGTCGGCACAAAACACACAATAGAATCCTCCGGCCGCGTTAATTTGGCTTGAAACAGCGGGAAACTCTGCGGATTTATCCAAGTAACCCCAGCACAAACAGCTAGCATAAAGCACCGAGTTCTTCTTCTTCTTCTAGGTGGAGTTTAATGGCGGTTGGCAAACAACTTAAGGTGCATTACCGCCACCTACTGAGCTGGAGCGTGGACAGGAGATAAACAGGACAAAATAAATAAATAAATAAAAATAACCCAACTAAAGTCTACCTAAGAAGTATGTGTCCTACAAGAAAAGTAGAAAGTGAACCACAACGTCACCAACACAACTAAAAGTGACTGCCAAGTTCTAACTGCAAAAGGAAAATGCAGCCAACCAAGGCCTTTCCGGAAACTCTATCCTATATTATTCGTTTATTATTCAAATGGTTTACTATATTTTTTTACCCAAATGAGAATTGATAACAGAATTGATAAGGAATTGAATCGATAAAGGACATCGATAACGGCATTGATATTGATAATTTCTTATCAATTCCCATCCCTAAGTGGCACGTAGAGTGTGACGTCAGTGCGGCCACTTGCCTTTTCTACGGCATGTCGAGAGTGCCAGAACCAGTGAAGGGTGAACTGTATAGTTGTGCAAAGCTGTATTTATTGAAGTAACTTGTATGTATTTATTGAAGTAATTTAGTGTCTTGGGGTTTAAAGGGTCTGTTATTTAGTTGGGATAAAATGAATGAAATAATTACAAAAAGAATGTTGAACATGATGTAAATAAATAAAGAATGTTTTAAGATGTTTTAAGGTAACTGTAAATAAATTATCATTGTTATTTTGAACAGTTGTCCCGGATGTTTTAATCAGTGCAAAGCGAACCTGCGTGGCCTTAAAGTAATAAGGTAATCTCTGGGTGAAATTCCCAGGGTGGCGTTGTTGTTCTTAATTTATTCATGCTCTCAGGGCATGAGTAATGCCACATTTTGGCGTTGTTGGTAGGGTGTTTGCATTTGCTTTTTATGAACATCCGGGACCAGTAGTTTGTGATTTTTCAATACTATATTGATGTTTTGTGTGTTTTTTTTTCTTTGGTTTATTTTGTGTTTTGTGTGCAGATTGGCTGACCCGGAAGCAGAGCAGTGGTGGTTCCAGCAAATCTTTAAAGTGGTGGGTGGATGAAACTTGTAGTTATGGCAGAAAATCAGGATCTTAAAAGAGTTGACCATGAGCAGTTATGACAAGGGCAGGCCAGCTTAAATGCAACAGTCTACTTCTTCAGTATTGCCTTATGCCCTCCTATGTCCAGTCTCCCTGAAGCAGCGAGATTGATTTTGTGCCTAGAGATAGGAAGTGTCCATCTTTAGGGGTAGGATGGGTATAAGGTTGAATGAAGTGGTGGATGAGAGCCTGAGAGGTGGCTGCCCAAGCATTTCTTTGGATTGGTCACTTGGGGGGGAGAGAGTCTTCAGGAGCTCCCTCTTATAATGTCAGGATTTTAGGATAGCTTCTTAAATTTGTGGAGTCATGACATGATGGCTGCCACGTGTTCGACTGGGACTGTTAAAGACCAGTTGGTGGAAGTGTTGGATAGCTTCCGGTAATGAGGTTTGTGTAGTCATGAGATGATGGCTGCCACGTGTTCTGAGGGGCACTGAGGTGCTACCGCTTTGGTTGGACCTGTGGATGCTTGGTCCTGGTAATATTGAAGTTTGTGGAGTCATGAAATGATGGCTGCCACGTGTTCGACTGGGACTGTTAAAGACCAGTTGTGGAAGTGTTGGATAGCTTCCGGTAATAAGTTAATTTTGTGGAGTCATGACATGATGGCTGCCACGTGTTTTGAGGAGCACTGAGGTGCTACCGCTTTGGTTGGACCTGTGGATGCTTGGTCCTGGTAATAATTAAGGTTTGTGGAGTCATGAAATGGTGGCTGCCACATGTTGGTTTCCCTTCAGGTTTTTTTCAGATTTTAGCTCTGATCTTAGGAGCTGATGGGATCAGTTTTAATGGATTATCGTCGGGTCGCCGATACAAAAGTAGGGGGTAGGATGTAGCAGTAGAGAAAGATGACTGATTAGGCTGATGGGTTCCAGGTGCGAATGTTTGGTTGTTAGAGTGGGCGTGGTATAAGAGCAGCTGCTCTGCATGCAGGCAGACAGGGTCGTCTTCACACTTCGCCGTGTGGCTGGTGCCGTGGGTTCTGACCGTCATGGTGTCCCACGGGTTTTGGCCGTAAAGGCAACCAGTCATTGAGTGTGGTACGGGCTGTTTGACTGCTGGACGGTAGGTGTTCTTTCTCTCGCTGTACTATAGCTGATTTTGGGTCAGAAATGATAAGTCTGTGTGATTATAGGTAGAGCGGTGCTGGGCTTCTTCCCTCCCTCCGGCTACGAGGATGTGTGTGTACGTGTGTGTGTGTGTATATGGTTGTGAGGACCAGCAGGTAAGGAAACAATTGTCATCGTAAGGTTTATTTTGTGGCAGCTATATGGAGAGTAGTTATTAATTAACTTTCTTTAGGTCTCCCCACATCGGGACTACTGCTGCTCTGTTTCCGGAGACTGCTGCTTTATGAACATGGACTGTGGTGTCGTCAGCTGTGTTCCCCTTGCAGTGGCACGTAGAGTGTGACGTCAGTGCGGCCACTTGCCTTTTCTACGGCATGTCGAGAGTGCCAGAACCAGTGAAGGGTGAACTGTATAGTTGTGCAAAGCTGTATTTATTGAAGTAACCTGTATGTATTTATTGAAGTAATTTAGTGTCTTGGGGTTTAAAGGGTCTGTTATTTAGTTGGGATAAAATGAATGAAATAATTACAAAAAGAATGTTGAACATGATGTAAATAAATAAAGAATGTTTTAAGATGTTTTAAGGTAACTGTAAATAAATTATCATTGTTATTTTGAACAGTTGTCCCGGATGTTTTAATCAGTGCAAAGCGAACCTGCGTGGCCTTAAAGTAATAAGGTAATCTCTGGGTGAAATTCCCAGGGTGGCGTTGTTGTTCTTAATTTATTCATGCTCTCAGGGCATGAGTAATGCCACATAACTTTAATATTATATTATAGACAGAAAGCAGTTTGTTCAAATAGACGATGTAAGATCTAATTTAAGCAATGTTTCATTTGGAGTACCACAAAGCTCAGTACTTTGTGGACCCAAGTTATTTATTTTATATATAAATGATTTAATGAAGGTGTCCGATGTCCTCAAATGTGTTCATTTTGCTGACGACACTACTTTCTTTTGTGTGGGCAAAGACTTGGAAGAAATGTTTGAGTTGACAAATATTGAACTTGTTAAAATACAATATTGGTTTAAATTAAATAAGTTATCATTGAACCAGGAAAAAACCAATTATATGATTTGTATAGTAACTAGTAAGAAAAAGATAACTTGATGTTCCTATTAAGATTGATGGTTCTAAGATATGTAGGGTAAGGGAAGTGAAGTTTTTGGGTGTAATTATTGATGATAGGTTGTCCTGGAAACAACACATACATTTTGTAAAAACTAAAATATCAAGATCTATTGCAGTGTTGTATAGAGTTAAAGATCTATTAAAAGACAAAGCAATGTATTTGTTGTACAATGCAATAATAATCCCACATTTAATTTATTGTGTTGAGGTTTGGGGTACAGCGTGTAAAACGGTAACTAAGCCTATTTTTATTTTACAGAAAAGAGCTATAAGGATTATCACTAGAAAACATTATTACCATCCATTAAATGTTTTGTTTTGCAAATTGAAATTACTGAAATTTTATGATTTGGTTGACTATAATATTCTTCTAACATTGTACAAAGCTCACAACTTCAAATTGCCCTCAAATATCCAAACGTTTTTTGTAAAAAGAAAAAGTAATTACAATCTTAAGGGTACAGATATTTTTGTTATGGCACAGCATATAACTAGTTTAAAGAGTACGGTAGGTCTACTTTAATTTATGGAATGGTTTAGAAAATGATATTAAAGTTGTACAATCAATGTCTTTGTTTAAGAAAATGATTAAAATTAGGTTTCTGGAAAAATACATATAAATTAGTTTGTATCAAAGTTTATGTATGGTAACGTATGATGAGTTATTTATTGTGTAAGGTTTTTTGTTGATTACTGTTTGAATTAATTGTTTGAATTAATTTAGTTAAAAAAGGGGCAGACATAAGATTTTATTTTCTTCTGCTTCATTTCATTTCATGTACTGTTTGGTTTTTTATTTACATGGTGTTGTAAATAGTTTTTTTTTTTTTTTGAGAAAGCCCTTTGGATGAAGGGCAAAAAGTTTTCTGTTACAAATAAAGTCCAGTTATTTTTGTATTGAACGCTTGTTCTGATTGTATCATGTCCTGGATGACTGAGAATCTTCACCAGCATAGTTTTTTTGTGTGTGTTCTTTTAAATTTGAAATTAATAAATGTATTAAATAAAAAAATTAATTTGTGAAAATATTTAGCTTTATTTACAAATATTCCCCCCAGATCTCTTTAGTTCCCTCAAAACATTGGCCCTCATGCACGAACCGTTCGTACGCACAGATTTGTTCTTAAACTGTGCGTACGAGTGATTTAGGATCATTTGCGGCATTCAACAATGTTTTCGTATCCTACGATTTTCTTCAGATACGAACAAAATTTACGAGTGGTCCGGACCTGTCGTATAATTTAGGAGCGTCAGTCTGCTGTCATCCAGACGGATCTTCTCCACGAATAACTTCATATTTCGTTATTTAGAAAATATTTTGGGTTTAAAAAAATCACGCACCATAATTATTCTTGACAATAGGTTATTCTGTTTGAATTAGAATTATAATTTTAAGTTTAATTTGTCTGGTGTGTCGCGCAGGCTTCAGTGAGTCGTGCGCTCCCCTTGGTCATCAAAGCCGCTCCTCATATTAACACCCAGGTACATAAAATCCCCATACACCGCCGCAGAACAAGTACGAATTAAGACTGATCTTGTGCCAAACACCATCGGAGCAATAGATTATTATATCTGATTCGAAATATAACCTGCAGAATGTGGTTGCGCGCTGACCAGGAGGTGCGCGCATGACCCATTTGTGCTGCAAAACATGTTGGCACGCGTCTTGCAGCGTGGCATTTATTGTCCATCCATCTCAGACTATTCCTTGATCACCTCCTGTCCGTGCTGCGGCGAGACGTTTGTTTGAAGCCATTTGCAGATCAAACCATTTATTCTTGATTTCTGATACTGTACGACCCACGGGAGACATATGCACTACAATATTAATATGAAGTTAACTGTAGTCTCGAGACATTTTAAAATGCTTCTGTTCAAAAACACATCCGACACTTGCGGGGGGTGGGGGGTAGCGGTGCGCCACAGCTCTTCTGAATAAGTGAAACTATAATGTAACACAGTACACTAAAATTAAAGATATTTGACCATCCGACACTTGCGGGGGGTGGGGGGTGGGGGGTAGCCACAGCGCGACTGAGAGCAGATCTCCGAACGCGTGAAGTTCCTCCTTTTACTTCTTGAGTTTGAATGAATGGACACTTCCTGCTGTCAGAAGGCAGGAAACGTGGCCTTATATGGTGTTTTGAGGGGTGGGAATTATGTAAATAACCTCTCGCGTGCACGCGCAGCTGTTTAGAACAGGTGGGATTCATTAAATTTACGCAACCCATTTACACACGTTTCCTCAGGATAGAAGAGTTTGTTGAATCTGACGTGGCATGTTCGTACGAACGTTTCATACGAACAAAAGTAGGAGAAATTTAGGATAAAAATACGAACATTTTCGTGAATGAGGGCCATTGTTTTATTTGAAATCTGCTACAGCAAACGCTCTGGTTTTATCTTCCTATGCTACTTTTAGCCTTTAGCTACTGTTCTGTTGTTTTTTGCTTTTAGCTACCGTTTTGGTACTTTTGATTTTTAGCTACAGTTTTGCCAGTATTAAATTTAGTAAACATTTTGTCAAATTTTGTTACAGCTTGGTTAAATTTAGCTTTTATCTACAGTATACTGTAGAAGTTTTAGTTTTTAGCTACAGCTTAGCTGAATGCAGCTTTTAGGTATGGTTTTGCTCATTTTAGCCAATGTTTTGCTGAATTTAGCTTTAGTATCTGTTTTGCTAAATCTGCTACCATTTGTTTGGTCATTTTACAAACTGTACTGCTAAATTTACAATAAAAAATATATATACAGTATATATAT
>JBBPBX010036641.1:20911-31371 GCA_038048925.1 Garcialebias charrua | reverse complement strand
CGGTAAATTGAGAGCTTTGCCTTTTGACTCAGCTCTCTCTTCACCACGACAGACCGGTACAGCGCCCACTTCACTGCAGACGCTGCACCTATCCGCCTATCGATCTCACGCTCCAGTTTTCTCCCATTTGTGAAAAAGACCCCGAGATACTTAAACTCCTCCACTTGGGGCAGGACCTCCTCCCCGACCCGGAGAAGGCACGCTACCCTTTTCTGGCTCAAGACCATGGCCTCGGATTTGGAGGAACTGATCCTCATCCCGGCCGCATCACACTCGGCTGCAAACCGCTCCAGCGAAAGCTGTAGATCACGACCTGATGAAGCCAATAGGACCACATCATCTGCAAAAAACAGAGAAGCGATTCTAAGGCCACCAAAACGGATCCTCTCAACACCTTGGCTGCGCCTAGAAATTCTGTCCATAAAAGTTATGAACAGAATCGGTGACAAAGGGCAACCTTGGCGGAGTCCAACTCTCACTGGAAACGAGCCTGACTTACTGCCGGCAATGCGGACCAAGCTCTGACACCGGTCGTACAGGGACCTAACAGCCCTTATCAAAGGGCCTGGTACCCCATACTCCCGGAGTACCCCCCACAGAACCCCCCGAGGGACGCGGTCGAATGCCTTCTCCAAGTCCACAAAGCACATGTAAACTGGTTGGGCAAACTCCCACGCACCCTCCAGGACCCTGCTGAGGGTGTAGAGCTGGTCCAGTGTTCCACGACCAGGACGAAAACCACATTGCTCCTCCTGGATCCGAGGTTCGACTATCCGACGGACCCTCCTCTCCAGAACCCCTGAATAGACCTTACCAGGGAGGCTTAAGAGTGTGATCCCCCTATAGTTGGAACACACCCTACGGTCCCCCTTTTTGAATAGGGGAACCACCACCCCAGTCTTCCAATCCAGCAGAACTGCCCCCGATGTCCACGCATATTGCAGAGTGGACAGCCTTACACAGGAAAAAAAAAACATTTTTGCCTTGAGCATCAAACTTAATGTTAAAATAATTCATAAATAAAACTGTACAAACTGTCTAAAACCTTTCTGAGTGTACCTTTGGTTTGACCTTCTTTTTTTTTTGTTTTCATATGAACAACCAGCATTTTTTTAACCTTACAAAGGTTGAGACCAATTTGAGATCAAGTGCTCTGACACTTGAAATAATAACACAGAATGTGCAGTTTAATCATCAGAGCAGTGTGCAGAATTCACGCTGGTGCTCAGTTTGTAGTTCGAGAAATAATTTTCTGAATCACCTTCACAAGCATGTGTCAATAATATTACGGGTGTTGATTATGTGCATTGCATGTATGTGTGTGTTTATTGCCACGTGCACGCATCTGTCTGTAAGCAGCAGTGCGTAGTGGGACCCCACTTCCACCGTAAGAGGTGTTTCTGCTGACAGGAGCATATTCACGGTAATGGAACCACTCTGTTGTCCCAGAGCAGAGCACTAAAGCAGAACTGAGCTCTGTCTCCGACTACACGCACCACTGAACCTCAAGATGACAAAATGCCTCAGTAGCTGACCAAATCAAGTACAATAAAGCTGAAGAAGAAGAAAAAATTGAAGGAGAAATCCACATATTTGTCATATTTTGCTGTCTATGCAAGAAAGTATGCATTTTGTATTGCAAAAGCTGTTTGTCAGTGGAGCTCAGCACAAAGAAAGTTTGTCCGTTGTAAAAACACCTTCTAAAGCGCCACATGCCACTTTGGCTATAAAAGAAGTCAATGTGTGTATAGAAACAGCATATTACGCGCGTGTCAGTGAAGCAGGTAATTTTATTCTGCCAGTGCAGCTTTGTAATGTGGAGAACAATTGGAAGAGCAGCGGGATGATGAAACAAATGAAGAGGAGACTGAATAATGAGAAGGGAATTAAAACACGTTTCAGAATAAATGACAGGCTGCATTAACAAACTATAAATTATTCCTATTTAAATTTACATACTTTCAACGTATTTCATCAGACAGCACAAATAAAACAACAACCGAGTGGAACATCTGATGAATTATTAAGCACATAAATTAGTAAGTACTTCCTTGGCTCTGTAGCAAAGCGACTGCAAGCTGTCAACACAGACGGGGTGTTGACAGCAGACATGTCGGCAGCCATAACTCATAGCCCCAGAGGAGTGGGCTCCTGGCTGGGAGACCTTATTGATGATCTCTGTGGAGATGAAGTGAAGGTGAAGTCCGGAGGAGGAGCCTGGACCAATGGGCTGCGATGTATAGAGGGGGGAGATTGTTACGGTGGCCGATTGTAACTACAAAGTTTTCCCAAACTCAACGGTTGCAGCAAATCCTGCTCAACACAGGAGGGTGATGAAGAAAAGAGGAGGAGGTGCATTTGAGCATTAATGACTGTGAACTATGCAATATTCAGATCAGAAATTGTCAAAGTTTTAAACACAAAGCTGCAGACACAAAACACACGTCTGCAAACAGAAACAACTCGGGGGCTTCATGGGCCAGATTTTTTAAAAGAGACAATGTTTGCATTATTACCGTCTTCAGCTGTTTTTTTTTAATAAGAGGAACAAAAAGGGAAAAATCTGTGTGGAAATGAATATTCATTGAAAGAAAATAATTTAATGGCAGACACTGGCGGATGATTTGTTGTTGTCATTGTGGTACAAAGAAGCAGCTCTAGTTTGTTTTTTCCATCAGGTGTTGACATAAATTCTTTTTTTTAAATTTACCCAGCCGATCTGCACACAAACACATCCAGACCTCAGTTTGGCATATTCCCTCAATAACTTGCTTTAAAATTCATCAGCATCCACACAAAAACAGAAAGTGCGTCCACCTCATGATAATGTTTGCTGTAAAGACAGATATGGAAGAAGAGAAGGAGCTGATGAAACCAACATTCTGGTAAGTTTCACTGACCTTGCAAAAGTGCTTGGTCTTTCTGGAAGGGTCCGCTGTGCACCAGCTGGTAGTTCTTGACCTGGAAGCCAGGCAGACAGGCGTCATGGCCGCCATCCTCGTGGCCACCAACAAGAGCAATCTGCAACACAGGAAACAAAACAGCCATCAGAATGATGCACCAAAACACCCGGTCCTTTTGAAAATAGGAAAAGAAAAGGCAGTCAAACAATTCTGTGGGTGATTTTGGCAAAGAGAGAAAAAATAACAAGGAAGAAATTGAGGAACGGTAACAAGTTTGTTTTCAGTTTCACTTTTTCAGTTCCTAGCATTTTTTTTTCATCATTGCAATGGAAAACAAATATAAGTTTAAAACAAGGTGGAATTATCTACTGTTTTTTTTTTCATTAAAAAAACATGCCAAAAAACTGTTTAAGCAATTTAAATGTCTTTCAGTCTTTACCGTCTCGCGTTACATTCTTTACCTGTTTTTCTATCACATCTGTTCTTCTATATACAATTATCTTCCTTTCAACACACAATACACATGTGTGTGTTATGAAATGTCAGTCATGATGACTTTAAAGGTTACATCTAAATAAATTAATTAAGTGCAGACGTTTGTCATCCATTACAAATTCTTAAATCACTGAGCAGCACTTTTTTCTTTAAAAGCAATTGTATAGTCAGCCTGACAATGTGTGGTAAAATATATGTTACAAGTTGTCAGCTACACAAGTGAGCACAGCGAGGAAATGTTGTGAAATTATTATTATTATTATTATTATTATTATTATTGAAAATTTTGTAATGGATTGATATACTATGAAACAAATAGATTGCATATACCCATGATACTTCATTATGTAATGACAATACGTTACTGGAATAATAAATTATGTCTACAATAAATAAATAAAAATGTGTTAATAAAGTTCTATGCATGCAAAGGGCTAATTAACCTAAAACCTTTGACTCAATAAAAAGCCAAGTTATTTGAGATCACTTAGCAAACCAAAAAGATTTTCTGAAAACAGAACCAGCATGGAGAGGAGCCAGTTGAGGTGGCTCGGGCATCTGGTTAGGATGCCTCCTGGACGCCTCCCTGGTGAGGTGTTCCGGGCATGTCCCACCGGGAGGAGACCCAGAGGAAGACCCAGGACACGTTGGAGGGACTATGTTTCTCGGCTGGCCTGGGAACGCCTTGGGATTCCCCCAGAGGAGCTGCTCCAAGTGGCTGGGGAGAGGGAAGTCTGGGCCTCCCTACTTAGGCTGCTACCCTTGCGACCCGACCCCGGATCAGCGGAAGAAAATGGATGGATGGATGGAGAACCAGCTCTGCAGATCACAAGCTTTCTGCACTGTGTTCTGAAATGGTTGGCATAATGTTGTTCTGAAGCAAAAGAGTCAGGGTGAGGATATGTACTGATTATTAATAAATCCAGCCAAACTACTAAGTGGGTTTTTTTTCTTCTTCTTCTTCGAATACTGAACATCTATGACTCAGAATCAGTCACAGTCAAAAATATAATAATTATTGGCAGCTTGAACCAATTTAAAATGTAACTTTTTAATGAAGCTGCTGCATTTGACCTTTGATGTTTACCCTTAATGGACAGTTGGTAGATCTGTTTCTTTTTAGCAAGAAGGTCCTGCCTCCCAGTTTTTTTTTTTTTTCATTCATTCAATCTTTATTTAAACAGATAAGTCACACTGAGCCTCGAAGACTCATTTACAAGCAAGACCTGTTTTTGACAGATAATAATTGGTCCATAGACTTCCTCGGTAGGAGGGGCAAAGCATCAAGGTTTGCAGAGCATCAAGGTTTACAGAGCGTCCAGGCAAATTAAGATAAGGAGGCCTGTCAAGGCCATTCAGGGTTGGGGTTAGGTTAGGATTCAGATGAACACAATTGTTTTGGGGACAGGCCGAACTTTACTGATTATGTCTACCTAGAGTCTGTGTCGGTTCTCTTGGTTTCGAAACAACCAAATTAAATGGCCACACCACTGGACCATGCCTGAATGTATTTCCCCGAGATCTGATCCATCCTGCCAAAATCATGAGTCTGGGTGCTTGAGGCATGACATTCATTCATTCATTCAACCTTTATTTAGTCAGGTAAATCTCATTGAGCCTCGAGGGCTCATTTACAAAAGTGACCTGCTACAAACTAAAGAATGATGAACAGCAATGGTAGAATTTCCTTAAACAACAAACAGAAAAAAGAAAAGGAAAAAACAACAACATCACAAGTATTTTGGAGGAAAGACAAAACGTTTCTACGATGTTTGTTTGTTTTGCTTTTTTGAATGTCCAAAGGACCAGACTTAACTTTTTTAGACTATTTTAGAGAGCCGTGAATTCTGTCAAGCATCCTAACACCCCCTAACACCCCCACCCCCCTCCTCACACATACATACACAAACTTCACTGTCCGACCCAAACTCTTCCCAGCTGAATTCAGTCCTGCACATTGTTCTGCTCCAATCTCTGTTACCACTGCTTCAATTCTCTGTTGTCCAGCTAAGGATAATCATCCATTCATTTATTGTAGATAATAAATTGGATTGTCTTTGACATTTTGATCGCTGTTATTTTAACTAATTTTGAAAAGTGATGTGTATAATACACACTAAACATTTCACTCGTATTTTTTTTACAGTAAACATTTCTAAATTACTATCTTGAAATGTATGCAGAAGTTCTGACACATTGGCAATTGTATGCGCTCTGCAGAGCTGTCTGGAGATGCTCCTGTGCATAAAACGTGCTCTGTCTGCAGGGCGCACAGCTGATCGAGGTGAAGCTGATACCCCACCCACGTCAAAAATTCTAGTAAATACAATGAGTTGTTAGTGCTACGTCTGTGCTGGTTTGTGTCGTAAAAATGTTAGTTTGCACTGCTTTGGTTTCTGAGACACAGCTGAATGTGGATGAAGATGCTTCATCCCCACGGGACATGCGGTCAGCGTCTCTGCTGGCAGCAGCGTGTGCACGAGCTGCTGTGCCTGCTGCAGCAGTAACATCCACTCCACAGACTGGGCAACATCTCCTCTTGTTGTATTTTTTTTAAAATAAATAATCAAAATAAAAATGTGCAATGAATTTGGACTTTTATTGGTGGAGATATGAGCTGACAGATCAGACTGAACCGTTGCCGGAACGCGGATGGTGAAATTAAGAGAGTTCCCGGATCTTGTTCCGGCAGGATCCGGCTCAAATTAACCACTGGTCTTGCCTCCCAGTTTGTGGCTTTTCTTTGTGGAGTTTGCATGTTCTCCTCATTCACGCATTTTATTTATCTGGATACTCTGGTTTTCTCCCAGAGACCAAACTATGCATATTGGATTTATTGGTAAGTCTAAATCCGTCCCTAGGTGTGTGTAAGAGTGTGAATATTTTTCTCTATGTGTACCTGTGATGGATTTGGAACCTGTCCAGGGTGTCCCCCACCTCTCCCAGGGCACTCCCATGAGAGGTGCCTTGTCATGTGGTTTTATCACAACTAGATATAAGCATTTGTCATTACACAGCATTATCGATTTGTTCTTTCAAGTCCTGCAGGCAATATCAGCTGGTAATATATGTGATTTAATGGACACCTTTGATTCATGCACAGTTAGAGATACCAATGAAGCTGAACTGCATTTCTTAGTCCAGGAGTAGGAGGTTGGACATTAAACATACTTCAACAAGGAAAATGGAAATTGAATGTCTCTGTTGCTGAGGTACAGTGGTGTTGAGGCATTATTCAAAGCAAAAGAAATTTGCAGCAAAAGAGCAATGAGTGCCACTTCTATCCAGGCAAGACAACATGAGATTTCAAGGAGCCTTGATGATCAAGTGCAGGCAGCACAAAAGGCTCTTATTCTGGTAAAGATGGGGATGTGAGAAAGGATGAAATGTTGAGAGAAAGGATGAGCGATAGTGGCATTATTCTGTAGTGTATATAACCAGACAACCAAGTTACCACACCACGGTAACTTTGCATACCTGATGTTTTCAAATCATGTTAATATGCCATGGTTTTACAGTAGATCTTTCTGCTTGGTGAACAAGCACCAGAAGGAATTCAGCCAAAAAGGTCACTGAATTAAATGCCCTAAGAAAGTAATCACAACACTCAGGGGACAAGTGTTTGTCCTGCAAGTGTAAAAATGTTAATTCACTTCTATCACAAGGACTTCCTGACATGGTGGGATACAAAGAAAACTGGTGTGTAAATTCAACCAGAAGACAAAAAGATCTAAGCTATGCCATGTTGTTTTTTCAGGGGCACGAGCCACAAACACAAATGTAGAAGTAAACACCATCCATCCATCCATTATCTTTACCCGTTTCTTACTTTTTCGTGGGGGTCGCCTGTGCCCATGTCCAGCTATCACGGTGCAAGAGGCGGGGTACATCTTGGACAGGACGCGAGTCCATCACAGGGCCACATAGATACAAACAAACAACCATTCACTCTCTCACTCACACCTAGAGACGATTTAGAGTTACCAATCTGCCAAACATTCATATTTTTGGTCTGTGGGAGGAAACTGGAGTACCCGGAGAAAACCCACGCATGCACGGAGAGAACATGCAAACTCCCCCCAGAAAGGCCCCAGGACCGGGATTTGAACCAGCGTATTCTGCTCACTGAGAAATAAACACAATGAATGTAATTATATACATACAAAGTGTATGACGACAAAATAAAATATACACATTTCAACAGAGCACAGCGACATGAGCATCTAGTTTGATTTCCATTAAGAGAAAAAAATGACTATCCTCTGTGACTCAGAAAAATGATAAAAGCATCATGGTAACACAATGCTAACTCCAATGCTATTTGCAAAAGGGACTATTATGGTGGACTAATAACAAAAATGTCCTCATTAGAGACGTTTGAGGAAGAATTTTGAAGGTTATACATTTTTGTTCTAAAATGAGAAAACAAATGGGAATTGATCAACATGTGTCTTTTATTAAAGAAGTAAAAATACTTGAAAATAATTAAAAGGAAATTATTCTAA
Source organism: Garcialebias charrua (assembly GCA_038048925.1). Classification (NCBI taxonomy): domain Eukaryota; kingdom Metazoa; phylum Chordata; class Actinopteri; order Cyprinodontiformes; family Rivulidae; genus Garcialebias; species Garcialebias charrua. Next base: position 23,468 of record JBBPBX010036641.1, on the reverse strand, counting down.
TTGCTAACTTTCAATTGTCCGGTGGTGTGAGTGAAAGTATGAAATTAATTTGTGAAGGAGTTTGTCTAATTTGTTTCTGTGTCCCAGTGATGGACTGGAGACTTGCTGGACATGGGCACCAGTGACCTCCCATGACCCAAAAAGGAAGAAGTGGATAAAAGATAATGGATGGATTGATTTAAAGGAAATGCTGTGATACCAAATTCACATGTGTTTAAGTGTTTGTTTTTCTTGATGTTCTTATGTCACAACCAGACTGTTTACAATACAGAAGAAAATATAAGATTGAATGTTATTTCATGTAAAATAAGCTCTAAAACAGAAGAGCACAAAGACTGGTGTGCAGTGAATCCAAAACATCCTTATCTGTTGCTCTGTGAACAGAATGAGAGCATGTGTGTGTCCAGAGGGCCTTAGTCATTGTTTGATTATTAAAGACTTTCTGTGATGAATACATAAGTAAAAATATGCCTTTAGCATAGTAATTAGATGTACTATAACACTTGTGTGTAGAAGTAGTGGAAAATTATACATTTCATAGAGAACACATACTGAAGTGGTTTAAAACTGCCATAAAGGTGAACAATGGTCATTCAACACTTGCTCTTCTCAAGGGCGGACGTATCCTCTTGGTCTCCACTTTGCTTTTGCTTTGTCTTGTCTGTGAAACCATCTGAGAGCCTCTCTTCTACAAACTCTTCCGAATCATAATTATGGACTTCAATTGTGTCAGTTGGTCCCTCAACACAACTGATAACATTTCTTCAGAAAGAAGACAGGCTGTAGGCGAGCCGATTTGCCCTGTTGGCATGCACACAGCTGGATATCTCATTGACTTGGAAGACTTGATGTGTCTATCTCTGCTGTCATCTGTCATCTGGATGTTGTCAGTCCATTCAATGGGCGTTATTAGTTGTTATCATCCCCATATATAGCGGCAAAACTGTCCAATCTACCTCCTAGCAGGTCCAAAAGAACGTTATTTGCGTTATTATCGCTGTGAGTAGGCTGCGTCTTGTCGTAAACCCGGAAGTGGTTGTTTTTTGGTTTTTTTTAGCTTATATGACCGTTTTCCTAAACTTAACCTTACACCTGACCCAGAGGACCAACCCTAAACCTAACCCCCTTACCCTTGTGCCTAAACCTAACCAAGACCCTAAACCTAACGCCAGAGACTTTACTCTAAACTTTAACACATAGCCAAAGACGGAGCCTGCTGTCATCGTTAATAACAGTGACAACGTACCTTTAAACCTACTAGGAGGTACATGAGGGGCAGTCTGACCACTATGAATGGGGATGATAATAACTGATAATGGCCATTTAATGGTTGATAACGTTCGAAGCGGGTGCATCTGTGGATCTTAAGGACGCATATTTAATTTGATTTATGATAACTGGTTCCTACTTTTTGGATTTGGCTGGTTCCTGGTCTATCAACACAAAAGGTAGATGTTGGCAGCAAATATGGACCAGGTCAGGCTGCCTACCTTACATGATGGCTTGGTTCATGTTTCAAAAACCCAGACATTTGGCTGAATGGATTAGATCTCGGGGATTTTCTAAGGCACGTTCCATTGGTGTGGTCATTTTAATTTGGACATTTCGGAAGCGAGTGGACTGACACAGGTAGATGTCATTAAAGTTCTGCCTGTTCCCAAAACAATCGTATTTATCTGACATTCGGCTTCCCGACTGGCCTTGACAGGCCGTCTTATCTCAACACGCCCTGAGAAGTTTTATAAACTTGACAAACTCACCTCTCCCAAACCTTCTACTGAGGAATTCCACGGACTTTTCAGAGGAGCACAGCTGAATAAACATTCTGTCATCATTTCAGGCCTCTGGCCGTACCCCCCCCATGAGTGTGCACAGATCTATGAGCTGGCTGCTCAACCGCCTTTGAGTCTCCTCCTGCCCTCTGCGTAATGTCTGTAGCCCCTTTCATAAGTCAGATCTGCGCAATTCCCGCACAGACCAGTCCGGCTTTAATCCCCCTGGGGTCATTCATAAAACAAAGTTGAATCCGGCCACGGCCCGCCCTCAATGGAGCATTCACAAAACGATTTGCAACGCGGGTTGAAAAGAGGCGTGGTGAAAATCTGCAGCTCAGAGGACGTGGTGCCTGCGTGTTTAACGTGGGACCGCAGAGGTGTCTGTAAACAAACATGGTGATGCTAGCAAACATCGTTGTGCTTATCCGAATGCTTTTTTTTTTTTTGCTCTCTCATCAATCCGCTCCAGAAAGGCACATCCTTCACTGTACCGGTAAGTCCCTTATTAATTTCCTCCTCTGCGCGCAGAGACAGGAATACACAGGTCTAGGCATCACCCCAATTAGACATTTCCGTGATGATCAATAAAGAAAGAAAAAGATTTGGCGAAGAATAGCGAGTGATGTGCAAGCGAAATACAAATGTCACGTTCTTGTTTACACATTTAAATAGAGCGCGACAGTGGGCGCCGGGAGAGTACGTCATCATTCCTCCCATTATTCAAATATGTTTGAAGCCGCAGACACCCCAACACCTTTCACAAGTCGACAGATCCGGGCTTA
>JBBPBX010036640.1:0-22916 GCA_038048925.1 Garcialebias charrua | reverse complement strand
TTAACATTGTTTTAGCAGAAACGATCAGGGGTCAATATATATATATATATATATGTTGTGCCATTTTATGGAAAGTTAAAAGATTATGTCAGTGGAGCTTTAAGGTGTTTACTGCTTGGTGGGGGAAACAGTTTGCTGGAAGTCCTCTGACTGATGAAGCCCTCCAGATAGAGGGTGAAACGTTTCTACAAAAAAGAAACTGTCCAGATGACCCGACTGAGAATTATTGTATTTGGTACCTGGATTATTGAGCATGAGCTTTATTATTCCTAAATAATTTTACTGATCTTTTGTTATCTTCTCTTACGACTTCCAAGTCTTGTTCCTCCGAGTCTTCCAAGTCCTCCTCGTTCCTTGTGACTTCACCCAGACATCATTGTGTCCCTTCAGCCATCCAAACATCAATCTGGATCAGCTACTACCAAACAACAACAACCTGCTCCTCCTCTCTCCACCGATCCCCACCTCCTCTGGATCATCTACCCTCCTGTGGAAACCTATGACCTCGTCTCTCCCGACTCTCTGGCTCCATCTACAAACACTTGTAAGAAAAATATTATCTGCAAACACGATACGTTATTCATTCATCCGTCCTTTATTTATACTGGTTAATCTCATTCTTCATCTAACCTGAAGGATCTCAAATGCTCCCTTTGTCCTTTTCAAAGTCAAAAGTCAAAGTCAACTTTATTGTCAAAACTGTACAGGACATACACAGGATTGAAATTGTGTTTCTTTCTGTCCCTCGGTGCAACAGTAAACATTTAAACACTAAAACACTAAAACATTTAATAAACATAAGCATAAAATGAAATAATAAAAGTGTAATACTGTCCTGAGTTTTTGCATAGTAGTTTTTGCATAGTAGTAGTATGAAAGTATGAAAAGTTACACCAACACTAAAACACTAAACATTTAATAAACATAAGCATAAAATGAAATAATAAAAGTGTAATGCTGTCCTGAGTTTTTTGCATAGTAGTATAAAAGTGTAAAAAGTATATCTATAAAATAAAATGAAAGTTCTGGCATTGACATTTGTAATAGAGTGACAAAGCAGCATATTTTGCCCTTCTAGCCCTGGACATCACCAACACACTTACCTTTTGCACACCTGACTCGTGTCTCTTCCTCAGTCTGCTAACCTTATATTAAATCATGTTACCTGCAGTGTGAACACATCCTTTCTTTCAGTCACGATCCACCTCATGACCCCACAGTAGATGAGGGTTGGACCCTTCACCACACAATTTTTTTAAAAATCAGTAGACAGGGTTAAATCAATGTATACATTTAAGAAAAAGGTAAAAAAGGACTTGCTCAAAAACTATATACGATGTAGCTTAGTGTGTTTCTGTATTACAGTTAGAAAAATTAAGTAGAGTTATTCATTTTGTGATGTAGTTTGAAGGTTTTCATTGTTTGAACGAATTGTGAAATAAGGGGCAGATATAATAAGATTTCATCTTCTTTCTGCTCCTTTCATTTGATCCTACTTGTATTCTTGTATCTGATGAAACTTTTTTGTATCGTTCTTTTAAAATGAATAAATAAACATCGAATCAAAAATCAAAAATCAAATCAAACGGTGTGGAAACATCTACTTGCCACATGGTACCTCTCCAGGCAAAATGCGGAAGGCCAACTTGAGAGAGATGATATCACCTCTGTTTACTTTGTTCTGTAATAGACATATTGTCCTGGTTGTGTTTATTGCTTTAGTCTGCCCCTTCTATTTTTATTCAGTGTTTCTTCCACTTTATAATTTCATTTTGTAGTTGGCTTCATGACCTGTGTTTATTTCTCGTCTTTGGTTGCTTGGTCTATTGCAATTGGTTTTGATTACCTGCTGTCTCATTGCCCCCAGCTTTGTATTTATTACTTCCTTTTGGGGTGTGTTTGTTCTTTTGTGGGCAGCTGTGGCTGAGTAGAGCAGTCGTTCTCCAATGCAAGAGTTGGGGGTTCAAATCCACCAGCAGTCACATGCTGAAGTGTCCCTGGGCAAGACACTGAACCCCTTGTTGCCTCCGATGTGTGTCCCATCAATGTATGAATGCGATAAAGCACTGATTAGTCTCTTTAGAATGATTTGTTCAATTATCTTTATCTAGTAGAGTGCTGTATGAATGAGTAAATGAGGCACAGATTGTAACGTAAAGTGCTTTGAGTGTCTTAATAAGGTAGAAAGGTGCTATATAAGTACAGTCCATTTGTCTTCTCTGTGCTGTTTGAGTTTCCACGTTAACCAAGCTAAATGTAGAGGCTTTTTTTTTTTACACGTTTGTTTACAGATGACTTTGAGGTTTTTACAATATCCTGCCAAGTGGTACTGGTAAATTAAATCCTCATGGCAAAAACCACGTGTTTTTCAAATCATTTCTGTACAAAGCATAAAAAATGCACAAAAGTTTTGGAAACTATTTCAAACCTTGAGTGAGTCCAAACAACAGTGGATAATTCACTGACCATTGGAGGCATGAACTAATGAGATGACTCCGATGACTGTTGTGTTACTGTGGTGATATATTTTTTTATTCACACAGGAATTGTCAAACAGACATTATTTCAATAGGTTTCTCAGCCCCGGAGAGTATTTCCACCTTTCTGGACTCAGGAGAGCAGCACTGTCTTTGGTCTTTTAGAACACCATAAAATACTATTACTCCCTTTACTGAGATACATTTAATCATTACTAACCTTTTCAGCTTCATCCGCTAACGAGCCACAGCATGCCTTGGATGTTTCAGTCGTGGAATAAAATTTTATTTTATTTTTTTATTACTTTTACTCCACTAAATTCCAGAGGGGAAATCTTTTTATTACTTACACTACTAAGTTACAAGAACATATGGGGAAAAATTACAAGTGTTGCAGCCACAAGCCAGAGGAGTGCCTGTGTACAGATTGGATAAAAGAAGAGTTTGAAGTGAAATGCTGGTGAAGATTCTCAGTCGTCCAGGACATGATAAAATTTGTTTGATAAAATTTGATAAAATTGATGATGATAAAATTTGTAAAGTTTGAAGTGAAGCTGAAAGCAAATTGTTCAGGTTAATCAAAATTCAGGCTTTACTCAAAAACACCTTTGTTAGGGACAAAATGAGCTAATGGCACTGTATTTGCTGCTTGTCATCATCATGTGTATGTCAGGAATTACACAGGACAGAACGAATCCAGTTGTGCAGGCAGGGACTCAGACTCAGAGGTATAAAATGAACACTTTAATAAACATAAATCAAAGAGCTGGCAAGGCAGCAAAACTTACATTTCAAACAGAACCATCAGGACGGGACCAAGACAAGACCAGGCTGTACCTAACGACGACGCGACAATAACTGAGACACAGAACAGGGCTTATATACACACAGACAAGACGAGACGATCACAAACACCTGAGGACAATTAACTAAGACAGAGCAGGAACGGGAAGCTAAACCTAAAACATGAAAGTAACTAGGATGACAGAGACATGACTAAACTGGAAGGGAACTGATAACTAACTGACTACAGGATGACAGAATTGGAGGTAAACTAAGAATGAATAAACTGGAAGGGAAACTAATAAACTAACTGACTAGAAACTGACTAACTGATAACTAACTGACTACAGAATGACAGAACTGGAGGTAAACTAAGAATGAATAAACTGGAAGGGAAACTAATAAACTAACTGACTAGGAACTGACTAACAGAGGGGGACGAAGGGAAACTAATAAACTAACTGACTAGGAACTGACTAACAGAGGGGGACGAAGGGAGCCAATCCTGACAGTACCCCCCCTCAAAGACGCCCCCTGGCGTCCCCGAAGAACACCCCCAAAAAACAAGGCGGGCAGAGGGAGGTACCGCAGGGACGACGGGCACGAAAAAACACAAAGACAGGGGACATAACCCTAAGACACAGAACACAAAAACGTCCAGGCGGGCAACGGCCCGTCCACCAGGCAGGTCAGGCGGTCGGCCAGGGCATCGCCCCGCAGGCAGGAGCCGGTCAGGCGGTCGGCCGGGACGTCGCCCTTCAAGACAGAGCCGGTCAGGCGGTCGGCCGGGATGTCGCCCCCCAGGACAGAGCCGGTCAGGCGGTCGGCCGGGACGTCGCCCCTTAGGACAGAGTCGGTCAGGCGGTCGGCCGGGACGCCGCCCCTCAGGCAGGAGTTGGTCGGGCAGGCGGCCAGTCAGGCGGGCAGCAGGAAGGCAGCCCATCACCAGGAGCCTCCGTCGGTGACGAGGCCTCAGGAAAGTCGAAGATGAGGGTAGGACCCTCCAGGGTCCACCCAAAACAGGAGCATCCTCATGCGGCGTTGTGACGCCCAGCCACAAGACGTCAATGGGCGTAGAGACGGGAGACGAGACGTCGTGGGAACCATCAAGCGTCAAGAGATCGTGGGAACCATCGAGCGTCGAGAGATCGTGGGAACCCTCGAGTGTCGAGACGTCGGCAGGTGTAGAGACATCGGGCGTTGACGCGTCCCGAACGACCATTGGCACGGGGACGTCGTCGGGGACGTCTGGCAAAGAGACGGAGACGAGAGTCGAGGGGTCATCAAGCGTCAAGACCTTGAACCTCGAGACGATGTCGTCGAGCAACGAGGCGTCTGCGGCGTTGGGACCCTCTGGAGACATCGAGAGACCCTCTGGAGGCGAGACCTCTTGGATGGAGTCCACCAGGACCCTCTCGGGACAGGAAACTGGAGGGGGTCCCTCCTGGGACCCCTCGGGACCCTCCGAAGATGTGGAGGCGTCGCAGTTGCTGGGACCCTCAGAAGACGTGGAGGCGTCGCAGTTGCTGGGACCCTCAGGAGACGTGGAGGCGTCGCAGTTGCTGGGACCCTCAGGAGACGTGGAGGCGTCGCAGTTGCTGGGACCCTCAGGAGACGTGGAGGCGTCGCAGTTGCTGGGACCCTCAGGAGACGTGGAGGCGTCGCAGTTGCTGGGACCCTCAGGAGACGTGGAGGCGTCGCAGTTGCTGGGACCCTCAGGAGACGTGGAGGCGTCGCAGTTGCTGGGACCCTCAGGAGACGTGGAGGCGTCGCAGTTGCTGGGACCCTCAGGAGACGTGGAGGCGTCGCAGTTGCTGGGACCCTCAGGAGACGTAGAGGCGTCGCAGGTGCTGGGACCCTCAGGAGACGTAGAGGCGTCGCAGGTGCTGGGACCCTCAGGAGGCGTAGAGGCGTCGCAGGTGCTGGGACCCTCAGGAGGCGTAGAGGCGTCGCAGGTGCTGGGACCCTCTGCAGGCGTAGAGGCGTCGCGGGACCCTCTGTAGGCGTAGAGGCGTCGGCGGGACCCTCTGTAGGCGTAGAGGCGTCGGCGGGACCCTCTGTAGGCGTAGAGGCGTCGGCGGGACCCTCTGTAGGCGTAGAGGCGTCGGCGGGACCCTCTGCAGACGGCTGTAAGACCCCCTCAGAACAGGATACGGGAAGGGCATCCTCCAAGACCCCCTCGGAACTTGACACGTGAGAGGCGTCCGGACCCTCTGAGGATGTGGAGGCGTCCGAACCCTCTGAGGTTGGAAGCAGGGCAGCAGCGTCCCCTGGAGTCGGAGACGACGGGGCAGCGCCCCCTGGAGCCGGAGACGGCGGGGCAGCGCCCCCTGGAGCCGGAGACGGCGGGGCAGCGCCCCCTGGAGCCGGAGACGGCGGGGCAGCGCCCCCTGGAGCCGGAGACGGCGGGGCAGCGCCCCCTGGAGCCGGAGACGGCGGGGCAGCGCCCCCTGGAGCCGGAGACGGCGGGGCAGCGCCCCCTGGAGCCGGAGACGGCGGGGCAGCGCCCCCTGGAGCCGGAGACGGCGGGGCAGCGCCCCCTGGAGCCGGAGACGGCGGGGCAGCGCCCCCTGGAGCCGGAGACGGCAGGGTAGCGCCCTCTGGCTGCGAGACCACTGGCCAGCAGGGACCGTGGGAGGCGTCCTCCTGGACCCACCCGAGACTGGAACCGTGGGAGGAGTCCTCCTGGACCCTCCCGAGACTGGAACCGTGGGAGAGTCCTCCTGGACCCTCCCGAGACTGGAACCGTGGGACGAGTCCTCCTGGACCCTCCCGAGACTGGAAACATGAGGGGCTCCCTCCAGGGAACCCTCGAGACAGCAGTAGACATGGGTGGCACCCTCCAGGGCCCACCCAGAACAGGAAACGTGAGGGGATTTCCCCAGGGACCCCTCTAGAGACGCTAGAACTGCAGCAGGTTCTGGAACAGCAGCAGGTTCTGGAACAGCAGCAGGTTCTGGAGCTGCCGCAGGTTCTGGAGCTGCCGCAGGTTCTGGAGCTGCAGCAGGTTCTGGAGCTGCAGCAGGTTCTGAAGAGCCAAGACCAGGAGCCGAAGAGCTGGAACCAGGAGCCAAAGCGTCGACAGCCAACGAGCCTGCAACAGGCGATGAGTCATCCATCAAGTCTGCTGCAGTCGGCGAGTCGGGCAGAGATGGGGCTTGAGACCCACGTCTACCCCTTTTTCTGCGGTGGCGAGAAGCCTTAACTGCAACAGCCGACGAAGGCAGGTCAGCACCCTCTGCTGATGACTGACTGGCTGTGGCAGTGATGGCTGCAGGATGCTGGTAGGTAACTGTTGTACCTGGAAACACTGTTGTGGCTGCAGGCTGGGAAACAGGGACTGATCTGAGTGTGGGTTCTTTAACAGATCTTATTTTCTTCAGAAGCTGACAATACTCAGGAATTGATAAGAGACCAGGTGTGGACGTCAACAGTCTTTCAGCTAGGGAGAGTAATAAACTTGAACTGGCCGGGTTAACTTCAGCTGAGGAAAATAACCTTTGCAAAGTACCGTTTATGTGCTGTAAGTCAGAAATGTTTATCACCCCAGAAAAACTTCCTGGGACGACCTCTACTGGTTCAATGAGACATTGTTCAGGTGACTGACCTGTGGGCTGACCCCCCTTCATCTGGTCACTGGATGAACGGGGAGATGAGCGAGCGGCGTGAAGACCCGCCCCCGTGGAGTCGCTGTGACCGGGTTCACCGAACCGAGCCTGGACAGCTGTGAGCGACCGTGGAGCGTTTGTCTCCACCCTCACCGGAAACCTGGGAGATGAGGCCATGGAACTCGCTACCCCTGGAGCGCTGGAGTCGTGCCCAAAATACTCGGACTCGCTGGACCGGGTTTGATCAGCTGACCAAGATGGAGGTGCAGGTGAACGCTTCCGGTTCTTCTTTTTACCGCCTTTACGGCGGCGTGGAGACTGGGGAAAAAGAGGAATACACAAATCGTCCTCGTCCTCTCCGGACGTCCATCCGGAAATGGCGAGAGGAACTGGAACGTGAGACAAACAGGAAAAAGACGTCGAGCGGTTCTCACGGGGCTGAACCCGTCCCTCCTCCTCGAGAACCCGGAGGGGAGAAGCCATATTCTCCACCCCCCGGCTGAAGTCCTCTTGGGCCGGCGTGGGAACGGTCCAGAAACCACCGCAACGAAACACGGCCCCCTCCATCCACTTGGACACGAGAGGTAGGTGTATTTAATTCTAAGGAGAACCCTGCCCGCTGGATTCTAAATATGGTCGCGTCGTACTGTCAGGAATTACACAGGACAGAACGAATCCAGTTGTGCAGGCAGGGACTCAGACTCAGAGGTATAAAATGAACACTTTAATAAACATAAATCAAAGAGCTGGCAAGGCAGCAAAACTTACATTTCAAACAGAACCATCAGGACGGGACCAAGACAAGACCAGGCTGTACCTAACGACGACGCGACAATAACTGAGACACAGAACAGGGCTTATATACACACAGACAAGACGAGACGATCACAAACACCTGAGGACAATTAACTAAGACAGAGCAGGAACGGGAAGCTAAACCTAAAACATGAAAGTAACTAGGATGACAGAGACATGACTAAACTGGAAGGGAACTGATAACTAACTGACTACAGGATGACAGAATTGGAGGTAAACTAAGAATGAATAAACTGGAAGGGAAACTAATAAACTAACTGACTAGAAACTGACTAACTGATAACTAACTGACTACAGAATGACAGAACTGGAGGTAAACTAAGAATGAATAAACTGGAAGGGAAACTAATAAACTAACTGACTAGGAACTGACTAACAGAGGGGGACGAAGGGAAACTAATAAACTAACTGACTAGGAACTGACTAACAGAGGGGGACGAAGGGAGCCAATCCTGACAGTGTATTAAATTAGCCTTCCATTATTGCTGTGAAGAACCAGGATTCTTGTCATTGTCCAGTGAAGAAAACAAGATGTTTGCATCAATTTTTTGTAGTAACCTTAAAGTGTGTAAAATGTATTCAGCAAACTCACACAATCAAACTTTCAATATAAATATAAGTGACCTGCGCTGGCAAAATAAGTCACAATGAAGATTTTTTTTCAATTTTGAGTTATTTTAAAATCCTCCATTCCAAAACTTCAAAGTGATATGCAGTTTGCTTAAATTTGGTGATTTATCACCTGATCTGACAACAAGCCAGTTTGGGAGTTTTTTTTATTGGTCTGGAGCAGGGGTCTGCAACCTGCTGCTCTGGAGCCACATGCAGCTCTTTGGTCCCTCTGCAGCGACACTTTCAAGCTTTGACCAAAACTGAAATAAAACTGAATTTTATTGTTTGTTATAACAACAACTAAAAGAGCAAATTTTAGCAGTTTTTTGTGATTTATTTCGCAAATATATGAATACTAGAAACATTACAAGGAGTAAATCACCACTTTCACTTTATGCTTTATTTCTTCAAAGTAGGATACATAATTTTTCTACAAAAAAATCACATAAGAATGCATAGTTTATCGTTTTAGTTTTTAGAAACTGGGCAAAGACTACATTATTTTTTTTCCTTCTTTACAAAAATCTTGTCTTATTTTGTCAGAATGTAAAAATATCAATAAATGTTAAAAATCATTAGAATTTTTAGTTTTATAAAATCACCCCTACTGTCCAGAAAAGTGCCCTCCAACAAACTTAAAGTCGTCCGTGGACCACCAGTTAAGAATCCCAGTTGTAGCAAGTATTGTGGCTCTGGACATGTTTAATGTAATGAACAAAGGGGCAGAAATGGCTCTTTTGATCGTAAAGGTTGCAGACCTCTGGTCTGGAGTGATGTCACTGGTAATTCCAGCCCTGTATCTAAAAAGGGGAATCCCTATAGCTTCACAATGAAGCCAAATGTTATATGAAGGGCAGCCAGCAGAGATAAATAATTAATTTCAACATTAATTGTAAGGGTTATAAAATAATCTTTCTGAAATTATAACTGTAAGAAAGCTTCAACTTAAAGGCAGATTAGGAACATTAAAAGCTATTTTTGTTACCAGCTAGTTGACGTCTTTATGGACTCATTTTTATGCAAATTTCCATTAGCATTTCCTGCTGATATGGTGAGAGAGAGTTGGCGTCGCTATCAACAAGCTGTAAAAACAGCCAGAGCCAAATATTTCTCTGACATTATTGTTGCCAACTCTCACAATCCCCGTGTTCTTTATGATACAATCAACACGGTCCTAAATTCACATGAACCGGTTCCTATTGAAGCATCTAAAGATCTTTGTGATAAGTTCCTTCAATTTTTTTTGGACAAGGTTACGAACACGAGGGCTTGTATTTCTTTTCCTTCCCATGACCCTTCCATCCTGGTCCCCTGTCCTGCACTTTTTGATCATCTGGAGCCTATTTCTCTCTCCTACCTAGAGAAAATTGTCACCAGTATGAAACCATCAGGTTCCCCCCTTGATGTTGTACCTCCTTGTTTTCTTAAGGAGGTATTTTCTACAGTTGGCTCTTTTGTTCTAAATTTGATCAATAGCAGCTTAATGTTTAGCGTGGTGCCAGGCAATTTTAGACATGCTGTGGTTCAGCCATTATTGAAAAAACCTGGCCTTGATCCTACCTCTTTGTCCAACTTTAGGCCAATTTCAAAGTTACCTTTTATTTCAAAAATATTGGAAAAAGTTGTTTACACCCAGCTGAAGGACTTTTTGGATGAATTTAAAATTTTGGAGGTCTTCCAGTCTGGTTTTAAAACCTACCATAGCACTGAATCTGCTCTTTTAAGGGTTTTTAATGATATATTTTTATCGCTGGATTCTGGAAACTGTGTTTTACTTGTGCTTTTAGATTTAACAGCTGCTTTTGACACAGTCGACCATGAAATTCTTATCGCCAGATTGGAGCAATGGGTGGGCATCACTGGCTCAGCTCTGCAGTGGTTTAGGTCCTACCTTTCAAATCGAAGTTTCAGTGTGAAGATTGATAATTTTACCTCTGCATCTGCTGCCCTCCCCTGGGGTGTACCCCAGGGATCTATCCTTGGTCCTCTTCTCTTCTCACTTTACCTTCTGCCACTCGGTTCTATTTTCAGAAAGCATGGTGTGCAGTTTCATTTGTATGCGGATGACTGTCAAGTCTATTTTCCTGTAAAACAAAATGGCTCCACGCAGTCTCTTCTGGACTGTCTTGGTGACATTAGAGGGTGGATGGCGCTTAATTTCCTCCATTTTAATGATAAAAAGACCGAGGTTATGGTCTTTAAATCTAGTGCTCCTGACAGTCCCACCACTTTTGATTTTTCCTCTTTGGCCCCATATGAAAAGTCGATTGTGACAAATCTAGGAGTGAAAATTGACCCCTGCCTGAAACTGGACTGTCACATCAACAGCATGGTTAAGTCCTCGTTCTTTCATCTGAGGCGCCTGTCAAAAATCAAGCCCCTCCTTTCTAGACGCCACTTAGAGACAGTAATCCACGCTTTTATTACTTCACGCCTGGATTATTGTAACTCTCTTCTGATTGGAGTAAATAAGGCCTCGCTTTCTCGGTTGCAGCTGGTACAAAATGCTGCTGCACGATTTTTGACTGGTACAGGCAGACGTGAGCACATCACTCCAGTTTTAATGTCCCTTCATTGGCTTCCTGTCCAGTTTCGAATCCATTTTAAAGTTTTATTGTTTGTTTTTAAGTCTTTGAACGGTTTTAGTCCCTCTTATCTGTCTGAACTGCTTCAACTTTATGTGCCATCACGTGCTCTTAGATCCGCTGACCAGATGCTTTTAGCAGTCCCGAAAACCTTTTATAAGACCAGAGGAGACAGAGCATTTTCAGCTCTGGCTCCTAAATTGTGGAACGAGCTGCCACTGAAGGTCAGGCAGGCCCCATCAATATCTGTTTTTAAAACTCGTTTAAAAACACATATGTTTTCATTGGCTTTTAAACCAGAATGAGTTCACATCTCTGTTTTAATGTTGTATTATTTTACTTGTGATGTTCTGATATTTATATGATTGAGATTGATTGTTTTTATTGTTTTGTGCTTGTTTTTATTCTTGTACAGCACTTCGGACGGCTGCTGCTGTATTTTTAAGTGCTTTATAAATAAATATGGTATGGTATGGTATATGGTATTAAAGCAAAAATCTATATTTTCTCTTATTTTGCTCTGCAGCCTGTGCTCATTCTGCATGCTGGCGCCAGCATCATTTGTACTTTTGTCTTTAAAGCCTAATGCATAATGAACAGCACATCATTGTTTCAAACACTCAGAAAAAGAAAAACAAATCCATTTGGTTTCTAGGTTATGTATCTTTTTTTTTTAAGAAAAAAAAAGATTTTCTTATTATTGCCAAGAACTTTCAGCTTCAGACAAACTTTAAACTTGCCTTAAACCAAGAAATACTCATGTTTTACATTAAAACATACACAGGTTTAGTGGGATTAATTGTTAACAAAAATTGGGTGTAGAAGTTTGAATTTATTGTGAATTTTCTCTAATAAGATAAGATAGAATATGTCATGCATTGTCATCATAGTTTTCGGAAATTCTACAGCAGCTGACTAAAAATCACCCTAAATTTTCATCACGAACTGTTGGTTTTGTTGGACCCAAGATGCAGACAGAACTCACAGAGTTTAAAGTATAAGTAAATTATTTATTTAAATAACAAAAACAAATGCTGACGTGGCAGCAAAACTTACATTTTCTAGGAAACACGGAGGGAGGACAGAACACGACGATACAGGACAATCCACAAACAGGAAGAAACACAGAACAACAGTAACAAGGCACCGAACAAGGGGATAAACACAAACACCTGGGGAAGGACAACAGGTGCCAGAAGAGGAGATGATCATATGAGAGAAACACTGAGGGGTGCAGGACAGATGACACAAGGATCTCAAAACACACACAGATCCTGTCAATTTGAAGTTTTACACAAACTACCAAAACATGTTTTGCACAGTTGCTATCTATGTAGTTTAAAGGCATAAACTGATTCAAAGTACAGGCATAGCTCTTTTTTCATGATAATTTACCATAAACAAAACGGAGTCATAAACTGTGAAAATTTATGTTTCAAAAACAGAAATTCCTGCCATATTGTTCGTCGTCATCTTAAGTTTCAAGGCAAAAATCCGTCAAGCACATTTGCAGGTATTTTATGGTAAATTTTACAGTTTTTTTTAAACAGTGCAAACAAAGCATAATTATGCATCTGTTCTATGTAGAATGCATCCCCATAATTATATGGTCGAACAACACTTAACAAGTTGCACCTAGACTACAGGTGCTGGTTATAAAATTAGAATATCATGAAAATGTTGATTTTTTTCAGTAATTTCTCTCAAAAAGTGAAACTTGTATATTATTCTCATTCATTACACAGAGGTTGATATATTTCAAATGTTTATTTATTTAAATGTTGATGATTATAACTGACAACTAATGAAAACCACAAATGCAGTATCTCAGAAAATTTGAATATTGTGAAAAGGATCAATATTGAAGACACCTGGTGCCACACTCTAATCAGCTAATTAACTCAAAACACCTGCAAAGTCCTTTAAATGGTCTCTCAGTCTAGTTCTATAGGCCACACAATCATGGGGAAGACTGCTGACCTGACAGTTGTCCAAAAGATGACCAGTGACACCTTGCATAAGGAGCGCACCTTTGCTAAAGAGGCTGGCTGTTCACAGAGCTCTGTGCCCAAGCACATTAATAGAGAGGTGAAGGAAAGGAAAATATGTGGTAGAAAAAAGTGTACAAGTAGGGATAACCGCACCCTGGAGAAGATTGTGAAACAAATCCATTCCAAAAATGTGGGTGAGATTCACAAAGTGTGGACTGCAGCTGGAGTCAGTACTGCAAGAACCACCACGCACAGACATATGCAAGACATGGATTTCAGCTGTCGCATTCCTTGTCAAGCCACTCTTGAACAAGAGACTGTGTCAGAAACATCTTGCCTGGGACTGCTGTTGAGTGGTCCAAAGTTATGTTCTCTGGTTAAAGTAAATTTTGCATTTCCTTTGGAAATCAAGGTCCAGAGTCTCAAGGAAGAGAGGAGAGGCACAGAATCCATGTTGCTTGAGGTCCAGCGTCAAGTTTCCACAGTCACTGATGGTTTGGGGTGCCATGTCATCTGCTGGTGTTGGTTCACTGTGTTTTCTGAGGTCCAAGGTCAATGCAGCTATCTACCAGGAAGTTTTAGAGAACGTCATGCTTCCTATTGCTGATCAACTTTATGGAGATGCAGATTTTATTTTCCAACAGGACTTGACACCTGCACACAGTGACAAAGCTACCAGTACCTGGTTTAAAGACCATGGGCGTAGCCAGAATTTTGCGAGGGGTGGTTCGTTTAATATTAAATGTGGATCTTGTAAGATAAACATGCCTCAGTAGCTCAGTGGAATTGCGTTGGATTGCAGTCCCAAACCTTATGGGTTCAATTGATGAGTTTAAAAAAATTTCAGGTCTCCGTTTTCTGCATGTAAACGCTCGTAGCCTTCTAAAAAAACTTGATGAATTGAAAATCCTAATCAGTTCTTCTGGGGCAGATGTGATCGTTATCTCTGAAACTTGGCTCAAAAAATCTGTTTTGAAAAATGACCTGGCAATCAATGAATTTAAGATCTATCGTTGTGATCGTAATAAAAAGGGAGGTGGAGTCGCTATTTACATCAGAGATTCTTTGGCTGCCAGGATTGCATCTAAAAAAACAATCGCAAACCAGTTTGAGGCTTTAGCTGTGAACATCACTTTGAAAGGAGGTCAGCCCTTAACTGTTGTTGGTTGTTATCGTCCCCCCTCCGCAACACCTGAAGCTCTGTCCTCCCTGACTGAATTCATAGGAAATTTAAAACACAATGAGATCGTTTTGGCTGGAGATTTCAACATTGATTGGAATAAGTCGACCCCCCTCTGTGATAAATTCAAAGAATGTTGCCTATCTCTCAACCTAACACAACTTATCGATTCTCCCACCAGACCAAACATAAAATGTCCCGAAAAATCTTCTATCTTAGATCTGTTTTTCACAAATGCACCTCACAAATTTCCTGGTATAGGTGTATTTGCCAACGTTTTGAGTGATCATTCCGTAATAGCAGCTCTTAGATCTACTAAACTTCCACCTGCTAAGCCCAGAATAATTCAAAAAAGGGATTTGAAGCGTTTCAGTGAACAGTCATTCCTTTGGGATCTATCCCTCTTTGATTGGCAACGTATCCTACAAATCAATGACGTGAACACCGCTTGGAACTATTTTCACAATAGTTTCATTCTCTTTGTAAACAAACACGCACCTTTCCGGCAGTTCAGGATAAAGAGCCGTGACAGCCCCTGGTTTACTCCTGAACTAGCTGATCTCCTGCACTGGAGAGATCATCTTTGGGCCGCAGCGAGAAAATCACACTCAGACACTGATTGGTTGAAATTTCGGCAGCTAAGGAATAAATGTACAACTGCCATCAAAGCCGCAAAACGTAACTACTTCTTATCTCAGACCTCCAAAAATCTAAACGATCCTAAAAAATTCTGGAAAACCATCAAATCTCTCTCAGGCACCCCCCAATCATCATCTGACCTCCCATCACAATTTCTTGTTGACTCTGTTCCTGTGTCAAATAAGCACGAGATCCTGAACTGTTTCAATAAACATTTTGTTGCTTCTAGTTCATTATTTGACACAGTTACAAACGGAAAATCAGCCACTTTATCTAATAATCAAACTTCTACAAATCAAATCCCTCCTACAAGTCAACCATCTGTTAATCACACCTTCTCTTTTTCTCCGTTCTCAGTCAGTGAGGTAAATAAACTGTTAAATGATCTTGATCCTAAAAAATCTGCAGGTCCAGATGAACTTCCACCTTACTTCTTAAGGCTGGCTGCTCATATCATCACAGTCCCTGTGACCCACATCTTTAATCTGTCCATAAGCCAAAACACCATTCCGGATGCTTGGAAAACAGCCTTTGTTCTTCCTTTGCTGAAGGGAGGTGACCCCACCTCATTGAACAATTATCGACCGATCTCTAAACTCTGCATCTTAGCCAAGGTTCTAGAAAAACTGATAAACTCTCAGATCAAAAACTATCTGGACTCATTTAACATCTTACCTCTTCATCAATCTGGTTTCAGGAAAAAACACAGCACAACAACTGCTTCTCTGAAGGTTCTGAATGATGTTGTTGAAGCATTGGATGCTAAGGACTATTGTGCTGCACTTTTCTTAGACCTGTCTAAAGCTTTTGACACTGTGGATCATAACATCCTGTGTCATAAGCTCTCAGAAATCGGTTTCTCTGATCACACCATCGGTTGGTTTTCTAACTATCTTTCCAATCGGAGGCAATGTGTTCAACATAACGGTACTTTTTCCAGCTATTTAACAGTTAAAAATGGTGTACCACAAGGCTCAGTTTTAGGACCCACTCTCTTTACAATCTACATAGCTAATGTAGGTCACTGCATCCCTGATGCATCCTTACATTTCTATGCTGATGATACAGTTGTTTATTGCCGAGCTAAAACAGTAGCTAAGGCTTTCCAGTTACTGCAATCCGCTTTTGACATCATCCAGTCAGATTTGTTCCGTCTCAAACTTGTCCTAAATGCTGATAAAACAAAAGGGATGTTTTTTTCAAATAGGAAGGCGGTTCCAGCAGATCCTCCTCTGATTTTATCTTCAAATGGTGTACCTATTGAGTTTGTTGATTCCTATAAATATCTGGGTATCCTGATCGATTCACATCTCTCTTTTAAACTCCACGTGGAAAACCTAGTGAAGAAACTGAAAGTTAAACTGGGTTTCTTTTTCAGAAACAGATCATGTCTATCACTGAATGTTAGGAAACGCCTTGTATCTGTGACTTTCCTTCCCTCCATTGATTACGGTGACATTCTCTACATGAATGCTCCTACAAGCACCCTGCGGATGTTGGATGTTGTCTATCATGGTGCACTAAGATTCATAACTGGTTGTGATTATCGTACCCACCACTGCACCC
This sequence comes from Garcialebias charrua, assembly GCA_038048925.1. Taxonomy (NCBI): domain Eukaryota; kingdom Metazoa; phylum Chordata; class Actinopteri; order Cyprinodontiformes; family Rivulidae; genus Garcialebias; species Garcialebias charrua. The sequence goes on along the minus strand of JBBPBX010036640.1, from coordinate 6,659 downwards.
TGTATTCACTGGTTAACTGGACATCATTAACCTCACGCAGACTCTTCCACTGGTACATTTTCATCTTCAAATCACTTCTTGGTCTGCTGCCCTCATACATCTCCTCCTACATGTCTTTGCGTGAGTGCAGCTACAGCGTGCGCTCTCAGGACATGATTACCTGCAGTGTTCCGTCAGTGAGGACTGAACTTGGAAAAAGGGCCTTCTCCTACTCCGCTCCTGCTTCATGGAATATCTTACAAAAAGATCTGAAGCTCTCGACCTTGACTTCTCTAAATGGTTTTCAGAATCTGTTGGAATCCTGGCAAAAACCAATGCAGATTTGTTCCTGTCTTTGATTTTATACATATACCTTATAATGTTTTGCTAGTTTTTTGATACTTTGTTAAAGGGAGGAATGTATGTATGTATGTATATATATATATATATATATATGTATGTATGTATGTATGTATATATATATATATATATATATGTATGTATATATATATATATATATATGTATGTATAGTATATATGTATATATAGTATATATATATATATATATATATTTTTTTTTCTCTCTCTTTTGTTTTCTATTGTTTATTGTTTGATTGTTTATTGTTTAAGGAAATTCTACCATTGCTGTTCATTGTTCTTTAGTTTTAGCAGGTCCCTTTCGTAAATGAGCCCATGAGGTTCAAAAGATTTACCTGACTAAATAAAGGTTGAATGAATGAAAAAAAAATTCCCACATGGTACTACGTTTTTTTAAAAATCCATTCCAGATTAAAAAACACAAGAAAACTATTTACAAAACAAGAAGAAATAAAACAATACATGAAATGAAAGGAAGCAGAAGAAGAAAATAATCTTATTATATCTGCCCCTTCTCAAACAATTATTTTTTCAAACACTTGATTCAAACAACTTATTTTACGTTTGTCTTTTATTGGATTAAAAAAAGGAGTTAATATACCATTCTACTTTTTTTATCCAATAAAAGACAAACGTAAAATAAGTTGTTTGAATCAAGTGTTTGAAAAAAAATTTGTTTGAGAAGGGGCAGATATAATAAGATTATTTTCTTCTTCTGCTTCCTTTCATTTCATGTATTGTTTTATGTCTTGTTGTTTTGTAAATAGTTTTCTTGTGTTTTTAATCTGGAATGAATTTAAAAAAAAACGTAGTACCATGTGGGAATTGAACCCATAAGGTTTGGGATGGCAACCCAATGCAATTCCACTGAGCTACTGAGTTAAGTTGCTTTATCCTGGTCAACTTCTCCTTTAAACGAACCGCCACCCATAAAATCCCTAGATGGGACGCCATAGGCAAAGTGGGCGGTTCGTCCGAACCCCCCGAACCCCCTTTGCCTACGTCCCTGAAGACCATGATATCCCTGTTCTTAATTGGCCAGAAAATGCACCTAACCTTTACCCCAGAGAAAATCTATGGGCTATTGTGAAGAAGAAGATGTGATACACTAGACCCAACAACTCAGAAGAGCTGAAGACCACTATCAGAGCAACCTGGGCTCTCATATCACCTGAGCAGTGCCACAGACTGATCGACACCATGGCACGCTGAATTGCTGCAGTAATCCAGGAAAAAGAGCCCCAACTAAGTCTTGAGTGCTGTACATGCTCATACTTTTCATGTTCATACTTTGAAGTTGGCCAACATTTCTAAAAATCCTTTTTTTTAATTAGTCTTAAGTAATATTCAAATTTTCTGAGATACTGAATTTGGGGTTTCATTAGTTGTCAGTTATAATCATCAGCAGACAGAAATAATCATTTGAAATATATCAGTCTGTGTGTAACAAATGGATATAATATACAAGTTTCACTTTCTGAACGGAATTACTAAAATAAAAAAAGGTTTTCATGATATTCTCATTTTATGACCAGCACCTGTACACTCATTTTGCAGGCATCGCCTTGCTTCTGGACCAATTGAGGCTGATAAATGGCCACTCGTCTTGATAGAACAGATAGATTCATGTTAACTGGTTGGTTTAATGGCAGATTTGTGTGTCAGTTAAAGTTGCAGCTCGTTGTGTAGCTGAATGTAACAGCTTATTCGGAAGTGGTGTAAAATAATCAACATGTGATCTGAAGCTTTTGCTAAGGCCAATATTCAGCTTCACAGTCTGAAATAAATCTTGCAGATCTGAGCCAGAAATGAAACGGCCTTGTGATTTGGTGATGCTTCTTTGTAAAATAACAGGAATCTTGCTGACTCACTAACAAGCTGCCCCTTAAAATGTTGGCTTCTGCCTAGCAGAAAATCTTATTAAACAGTAAAACATCCCTGAACCCCAAAGAACCTTTGCCACTTACATAAGATTAATATTCGTCACTAGTTCCCCACCTAAGAGTTTTACAGATCTTCCATTTTTCCTGTTAGGAGTAGATAAATTCAGGGGAGATGGAAAATCCAATCTTTTTCTAATAAAGGAAAGTCCAGTTCGGATTTCAGAAGAACTCCTGGCATGCTTTGGCTTTTGCATCCACGTGTCACCTTGAAGGAGGCATAAATCTGGGAAATAATTAACTTTGAGAGGAAGAACCCCTCCATGGATGCCGACCTGAAAATTATATTTTAAACAGATCCTTTTGGGCCGGTGAATAATCCGTGATCTGTGAGGAGTGAAACAGAACCAGGAGTTCCTGATAAGAAGGCAGATATGTTGCTTGCATGAAATGAGCTTTACATTATCTCCCTGTTTCTCTGTGCTGTCTCACTTCAGCCTCTGTCTCACAGCTGTTTTCCAAGTTTGGTATTATAAAGCATTGAGCAGAACATATTAGGTGGCATTCATTAACCCCATTTGGAGAATTTATTACATGACTGGGAGATCTATAGGCCATCTCTAATCTTATTAAATTATCTGATTGTGAGTGCTTGGCCAAAATGTGTCCCACCATTTAAATCTCATCACAGAATGAAGAAGGGTTGTTTGTGAGACTAGCCAAGAACATGATTTATCAGAGTGAGTTGTTCTTTTCCAGCAGATAAAATCACTGTCCAAATAAAGCAGGCGAGCATCACAGTGTTCGCACTTGGTCTATGAAGTGTACAAACATGCTGCTTTGAGGTTTGTGTGCATGTGCTTGTTTGTCTGTTAACAAAATATCCCGTCAACCATTTACAGGTGCTATTGAAACTGTCAAAAAGCAACAACCGATCAGCCGCTCACTAACTGAGAGTACTGAGGGTGTTGTTTCTGTTCGTTGTAGTGAAGAAGCAGCGGAGCCAAAAGACAAATGATCTTGATCTACTGGTGTCTACTTTAAAACTCTCACCTACAGTCGAGAGGTTTGGGTCATGACTGAATGACCTAGGATCGACCAGGAGGAGCTGGAGAGTGTCACTGTGTAGGGGTACAGTTAAGGTCAGTTTTACTGAACCGTACATTCCACCAGATGTAAGATGAGCAGGTCTTATCCTGACACAAAATATCATCAATTATTCACGGGTTCTCTTCTTTTTCGGATTAAACAATTCATTTTGTGACCAGATGAGATGTAAATGACATGAAACGTTAATTATAGTTGACCCACCAGGAGATGGAATTGTTTATTAACAAATCATAAATTTACATCATAACATGTACATTGATTGATTGATCAGATTTTCCTATGAATTAAACATAATCAGATTTAAATTGTGGACAACAAAAACAAGTAATGAGATGACATATTACTTATATCTGGAGGCTCTTTAGCTTAGTTACTGGAAAGAGAGGTTTAAGGGGGATAGGAAGAATGAGGAAAGAAAAAGGAAGTTTATCTTGCAATGAGTTTAATCAGAAACATGGCAGCTCTTCAGCGACATCAGCTGAACACCGGTCCACAAACAGAACATCGACTTTTTACCTTGCGAAGATGCTCGGTCCAAGCTCTGGTAAGTGGGCAAGCATTAAACGTAAGCGGATCGTCTGTCCAGCTACGTTTAACAGGTCTCCCTGCGTGTTCCTTTACAGCGGTCCCAGCATCCGTTTCAAGTCGGACCGGGGTAGCAGCTCTTGTTCCGGTTTGGTTTTCAAGATAAAATATTCCTCAAAAATAATTCTTATTAAGAACTTGGAGCTTTTTAGCTCGGTTGAATTTGCGGCGACATGCCATAAATCCTCAGCTGATAAACCAGTCTTTGGCTCGTGACTACAGTTTAGGAGAAACATCACAACTCACTTCTCCCGTAGAACTGAAAGTTCAAGGAAGTGAAGTCTTTGTAAAGGGAGCTTGACATCAGCAGTACTCACTCCGTCCATTGGTTAGCAACCAGAAATTAGGAGGAGTTCAGTGGAAGGTCAAGAGATTAGTTATAAGTCAGAAGCATAGAGAATTGTTTAGAAAGAGGAAGAGGAAAAGTGTTAGACTCGAGGCACCAGCTTTTATGATTAAACTGATTAACCGTCTAACACTTTTACACAAATACTGAAAAGTACACGTTGGCTTGTCCTTCAATTAAACATCGTCATTTAATTATCAACATATTGAAAATAGTGATGATACTTCAAAACAGAAGGTTATTCCTTTTGATTATTTGAATTAGAACAAAATTAAAGAGTTTCTTGGTGATTTAGTTTGTGTCTTTGATTCAAACTAATGGAATAAACAGTGTCGACTGTCTTCTTCTTGAAGGTTTCAAGAAAAGGTGTCTCACGGGAAGTTTCAGAGAAACAGGTGTACCACCGAGAGTTTTCAGAGACCATGGTGTTCCACTACAACTGGATAGGTGCATGTCTAAGTTTCCCTCCTGGACTGGCTGCCTCCCGACAGATTGGAGACAGAAAATCAACATTTGGGTGAACAAGAGCTTGTCAGATATCTTGCTAAGCTCTCAAGTGGGGTGGCACAGTGGCACAGTTGGTAGAGCTGCGTTGACTCCCAGCAAGAAGTTTGCCAGCTCAAATCCAGGCTGGTGACCTTTCTGGGTGGAGTTTGCATGTTATCTCCGTGCATGTGTGGGTTTTCTCTGGGTACTCCGGTTTCCTCCCACCGAGCAAAAAAATGCATGAACTGGGACTCTAATCTAAACTGTCCTATAGGTGTGAGTGAGAGAGTGAATGGTTGTTTGTCTTGTTTGTCTCTATGTGTCCCTGTGATGGGCAGGAAACCTGTCCATGGTGTCCCCCACCTATCGCACAGTGACTGCTGGACATGGGCACCAGTAAGCCCTGTAATCTAAAAAAAGAAGGAAGAAACTGGTACATATGATGGACAGATGGATGTCGCAAGTGACATAAAATGAACAATGTTTCCTTACAGCTAGCTAGTTGTTTTAAAAAATCCTGTGTTAGTGCACAAACTGAACCAGAGAACATTTTGATCTAAGTAGCTTCATGTCAAAAGATGCTTCGTCTTGAATCATGTACAAAGGAAAGGGCCTAAAAAAAGGACGGGGAGGCAGAAGGAAATAAAGCTTTATTAAATCAAATGTCCAACAAGGAGCATTGCAAAAGAAGGAGTACAGAAGCTAGTGACGGATGTTCCAGCTCTTTTACAAGATCCAGATTGTTGGGTTCATCTTACCAGGAACAGTCGACTTCTTTGGCTCTGCATTTCTACGACTTCTGAGGATCACTTTGAAAACTAAAAAAACTGACAGCTCTTGTTGGTGAGCTGAGCCAAACTCACATCCTTAATAAAAGCATGGTTCTCCAAAACTAAAACTAAAATAAAAATAAATCTAAAACTGACTAAGGAAACAAGAATTCGACCAAGGATCTGGCAGTTAAATTTTTCTCAGCTGTGAAACTAAAGACTAAATCCAGGGCAGATGTGCTGATTAACAAATTAGGACTTGGTTTGAAGAAGTCCAGCAGAAAAAAAAGCAGTGAGTCCAAGGTACTAATGATTTATCAGCACCTTAACATGTATGTCAGGGTATGTAACATTTGTCACAATACCACTGAACACTAAAATTGACAACAGTGGGCTATGAAAGGACATAACTTAAAAATTAATTAAAAAGAAGAAATGCTTATCATTTGGCACCTCCATTTTATCTGGTTTATGATTAGATGATATTAAAGGATGTTTTTCACAAGTTAGATTTTAATTAAGGCTCTGTACGCTGATTGAATTTATGAGGGTCTGTTTACTGACTGAATGAAGCAATGCAGCAAACAAGCTTTAGTTCTTTAATTTACTAAATGTTGCTTCTGACAAGCATTGAGAATTATTAACTATAACTATAACTATTAACTATATATAACTATTGAGAATTAACTTTCTTGTTGCTTCTGACACACTCACTGTTACCCGCAAACATGCAAATAACCAGAACCATCATTTGTTCATCTGTAGAAGAATTTGCTGTTCTCTCCACCTGCACTGCGTACCTCGTTATCACTTATTCAACTGAGATTAAGTGAAGACTCTGCAGCAGATACATTTATACAATTTTAGTAGCTGACAGAATAATGGGCTCACACAACGCATGATTTTATGAAACAACATCAGACAAAATCCCCTGTAAACTGCTTCAAAAATCTTCACAAAATTCCAAGCCTCTCTGACAATTTTACAATCAGTTTTCAGAGCTTTTGATGATCTAGAAGCCCTTTAGGTCAGTATCTTTTTTGTTCTGAATATTTATAGCATGCCTGTGTGTAGTGTAGTGTTGTGTGTGTGTGTGTGTGTGTGTGTGTGTGTGTGTGTGTGTGT
>JBBPBX010036639.1:0-31373 GCA_038048925.1 Garcialebias charrua | reverse complement strand
TATATATATATATATATATATATATATATATATATATATATATATATATATATATATATTAGGGATGGGGCAGATCCGATCCAGTATCGGTATCGGTATCCGATACCAGCATTATTTAAGTATCGGGTATCGGATCAAACCTGCCGATACTTTTCCGATCCAGCTTCAAAGAGCACTTGTGTTCAATCACAATCTGTGACTGCCCTTTTTAACATTGTGTGAGATAAACCCAATGAAGACACTCTTAAGCCTTACAATAAGGGGGTTCCCTATTGTAAGGCTTAAGAGTGTCTTCATTGGGTTTATCTCACACAATGTTAAAATGAATAGTTTGGGTGCAAAAGTTTCATTATACAGAGTCAAATACCTGAACAGTATTAGATCGGGAAAGTATCGGTATCGGTCGATACTGAGTTAATAAGTATCGGTATCGGATCGGAAGTGAGAAATGTGGATCGGTGCATCCCTAATATATATATATACAGATATATATATACAGGTAGTCCCCGATTTACGAGCGAGATCCGTTACAACGAGGCGCTCGTAAACCGGAAATCTCGTAATTTGGAACGGCCGCCATTTCTCTCGTAAATCCGGAATTTCGCTCGTAAATTGGAACGGTTTTCGCTAGCGCGACTACAAACACTCTATTTTCATCCAAAAACTGCTTATGAGTGCATAAAAATGATCGGAAACGTGTGTCCATATGCTTAGCTAACTAACTGTGGTGAAAAAACACATGAAAACTCAGTATTTTTTTCGTTTTTTCCAAAAATTCGCAGCTCGTAAGTCTGGAACCTCGCAGATCAGAGCGCTCGTAAATCGGGGACTACCTGTATATATATATATATATATATATATATATATATATATATATATATATATATATATATATATATATATGGGCGGCCGTGGCGTAGTGGTAAGGGCAGTCGTCTCCCGATCGGAAAGTTGGCGGTTCGACTCCCGGGACCCGCACCATGTGTCGTTGTGTCCTTGGGCAAGACACTTAACCCTGAGTTGCTCCCGGTAGGACTGGAAAGCACCTTGCATGGTAGTCTGCCGCCACCGGTTTATGAATGTGTGTAGCATTCAATATATGTGTAGCACTTTGAGATTTTCAGTAATGAAAAGTGCGTTATAAATTGAATTAATTATTATTATTATTATTATTATATATATATATATATATACATATATACATATATATATACATATATATATACATATATATATATACATATATATATACATATATATATATATATATATATATATATATATATACATACAGGTAGTCCCCGACTTACGAGCGCTCTAACTTACGAGGTTCCGGACTTACGAGCTGGCGAATTTTTGGAAAAAACGCAAAAAATACTGAGTTTTTCTGTGTTTTTTCACCACAGTTCGTTAGCTAAACATGTGGACACACGTTTCCGATCATTTTTATGCACTCATAAGCAGTTTTTCGATGAAAAACGAGTGTTTGTAGTCGCGCTAGCAAAACCGTTCCAACTTACGAGCGAAATTCCGGACTTACGAGACACGTGGCGGCCGTTCCAAATTACGAGATTTCCGTGTTACGAGCACCTCGTTGTAACGGAACTCGCTCGTAAGTCGGGGACTACCTGTATTATATACAGGTAGTCCCCGACTTACGAGCGCTCTGACCTACGAGGTTCCGGACTTACGAGCTGGCGAATTTTTGGAAAAAACGCAAAAAATACCGAGTTTTTCTGTGTTTTTTCACCACAGTTCGTTAGCTAAACATGTGGACACACGTTTCCGATCATTTTTATGCACTCGTAAGCAGTTTTTCGATGAAAAACGAGTGTTTGTAGTCGCGCTAGCAAAACCGTTCCAACTTACGAGCGAAATTCCGGACTTACGAGACACGTGGCGGCCGTTCCAAGTTACGAATTTTCGCTTTACGAGCGCCTCGGAGGAACGGAACTCGCTCGTAAGTCGGGGACTACCTGTATATATATATATATATATATATATATATATATATATATATATATATATATATATATATATATATATATATATATACAGGTAGTCCTCGATTTACGTCGCCCTCGACTTACGGCAATCTGGAATTACGAACTTATCATAATTAATAAAATTATGAAAAAAAATAGTTTTTTGTTTAAATGTTCTTTATTTCATGTGTACATGACTTTGTTGCAGTTGTGATTGTTTTAAATTGCTTTATAAATAAAGTATTACTGTATTATTAAAATTATTATTTTTTATTATTTTTAAGCCAAATTAAGCAGTTTCCGGTAGTTTCCGACAGTTTCCGGCCGCTATGTTTCTTAGCTTCGGTTAGCTCCGGCTTCGACAGCCAAGCCATGTTGGTTCAGAGGTTGTTCCGCGCGGACACATGCACTACAACTTAACTACGGTTTTGCGTAGGGACAGATAGACAAAGGACAAAGACGCTGTGGAACGCGTGAAGCAGCAGACAGCAAGATATAGTGGAGGACCCACGAGCTAACATGCTAATGCTAATGGACCTGACGGGCGGCGGTCCGAGACCCCGTCTGGGGCCGGGAGCTCGTATGGCATGTCTGCCTGGCAGCCTCAGATGTTTGATGGACTCCGAGGTAACATGCTAAAACTCGGAAAAACAGCTGTGCAGCCTTTTAGGAGGGACGACACCGAGCTGACGACACCGAGCTAACGGCTGCTAAAATGCCTTTTGGAGGGACGACACCTTGAGCTAACGGGGGAAGAAAATGCTAAAGCGGCAGGACCCGACTGGCACGGCCGCGGAGAGCCTGTTGCAGCCGGGAGCTCACATTGATGTCTGCCTGGTAGCCTCAGGTGTTGGATGAAGGCCGAGGTAACATGCTAAAACGCGGATAAACAGCTGGGCAGCCTTTTTGGAGGGACGACACCGAGCTAACGGGGGCTAAAATGCTAACGACGCCCGACCGGAGACAAGGACCCGACGGGCGGCGAAGACCAGCTCACAGTAAGAAATTGTATTTTTTAAATTTAATAGGCCATATGCCACGGGTAGTGGTGACGTACTTCCGTTAAAATGCGGGCCCTACGTTGCACTTCCGGTTCTGGTCGACAGCAGTTGTTGTTAGCGGTAGCTTCTAGAACCAGACCATGTAAAAGACACAAATGGTAAATTATCTGCGAGCTACTGGTACAACAAGAGAGATTTGTTGTGTGCCGTTGTGTCCAGTGAATAGCAGGTACAATAGAGCGCTTAGTTTTTTATATTTTAATGCCAGAGTTCGTGGCTAACCGAGTTAGCCTTAAAGCTAACACTCGGTTGTAGCCGGCGTTTTAAACCTCAGAATATTCAAGAGCCAGCATCAAACAGTGGTTAAAAAGGAGCTGTACCTGCATTGTTCGAGTGGAATAATTCTCCCTTCCACTTCCATGACCGGGGCTTTGGGAGAAGCAGCAGAGAGGACAGCGAGGAGGAGAACACAGCAGCTGCAGCTCAGTAAGAAACACGACTATCACTCGACTCCACACCCTGCACTTGTAGATTTAATGTTGGAGTCATGATGAGTGATTTAATAAAAGTTTGTAACTACATACTTTTAAAATAATATTCAGATTTTAACAGTTTTCTAATCTGTAAATATGTTTGTAAACTCCTAGTAACTTCAGGGCTGTTACACCTCTGAAATATTCTCTGCAGTTTCCTTTAATATGAAACCAGAACTGTTTCACTTCAATTAAACTTTTATTTCCTGAGATGTAATTATTTATTTTAAAGCATAACTCTCATAAAGAGTTCTCTGTTTGGTTTTTTACGTTATGAAGGTAAATATGAACACTTTTTTGTTTTTTCAGGTTTGCATCATCTTACCTCCTGATGTGTTTCTGACCATTGCTATCCATGGTCAGTGTTCACCAAGAATGAGATGAGAGGAACTCCCCATCAAGTTCAAGTTGTGTTTATTTGTCATATACAGGTTAACACAGAGTTAACAGTACAATGAAGTGCTCAGGATGAGAAGATCCGATTTGACTTGCTAAAAATCAAATAACAAACTATACTAAAAGCATGCAAAGTGAAAAAGTAATTATAATATTCACAAAGTCCTGAAGAGAGACAGTAAACATGGTTGGATATACAGTAATGATGCAGCAGGATGAATTTGAATGAACTACTGTAAGTATTTCAAACTAGTAATACAGTACAAGCTAACATGCACATAGTTATATATATATATATATATATATATATATATATATATATATATATATATATACACTACACATAATCAACATTACACAGGTTGTGTGACAGGTTATTGCACAAGTAGTGACATTGAGATTGAATTATTAGTTATTACCAGTTGTTCAGTGTTATTTATTGATTACGGCCGTGGCGTAGTGGTAATGGCAGTCGTCCCCCGATCGGAAGGTTGGCGGTTCGAATCCCGGTTCCCCACACCATGTGTCGTTGTGTCCTTGGGAAAGACACTTAACCCCGAGTTGCTCCCGGTAGGACTGGAAAGCACCTGGCATGGTAGTCTGCCGCTACCGGTGTATGAATGTGTGTACATTCAATGTGTGTAGCGCTTTGAGATTTTCACTAATGAAAAGCGCGTTATAAATTGAATTCATTATTATTATTTATCCATACCACCCCGTCAACCCATATCCTACAGCCCATTGAGTTCTTCCTGTTCTTAAATGACCTTGACCTTGGATGAAAGCAACGGGACCTTGCTGACCGGTACGGTGTCCATCAGTCCACGGTCAGCCGGATCATCACAGCAACTTTTTATTGACAGTACTCGGCTCAATTAGGACCCGATACCTGAAGAGCAGATGCATAAAAATCTACCTGCATACTTCAGGACTACTGTACCCTGACACTACAGTCACACTACTTACTACTTGTAAGAAAATAAAATGTTCAAAACATTCTGACTTTGTCTTCTTATTATCACCCAAAAAATGTGTATGTTGATTTAAGACAGGCTTAGAGTTCAGTTTATTTTAGCCAGTTTATTAAAAACAAATTTGATGATGATGTTACATTACTGTAGAAAACATATGAGGCACAAGATTTAAACAGTTTATAGCATTACAGCTTCTGACTTTAAGTCACAGCTTCCTCGACATCTAATGGAGATTTAAAAACAATCAGTCAGACAAAGGTAAGTGATGAAGCAGCTCTTCTGTTCAACCATCCACATGGATCACATGTCCTTCGTCATCAGTGGAGCAACTTGTTTGTATTTGGTGTTTGTATCCGATCTCAGCTCACAAACATCCAGGCTGGACCAGCTGGCTCCCTCCTCATCATCACTACGGTGTCCTGTACAGTGAAAGAAAACATCTCTTATTAAGAGCTGCTATAAACAGTGAGATTCACAAAACCATATAGCAGACATGTGTTGAATATAAAGAGTTTATATTGTCTGATATTTAACTTCAACTCAAGTTTTGTACACAAACTTGAATTAAAATAATTAAATTAAAATAACTTGTGTTTCTATATCTGCTCTAAATCTCCTGCCTCCTTGTTTGAAACTGAACTGTCAGGTGCCTTTGACTCAAACAGTGGCTTCTGGCTGTTCCTCATGGACTGTAAACACTCAGCCCTGACTTCTCCTGCCTCCTTGTTTGAAACTAACATTTGTGTTAATCAGAAATGTACAGACAAAACACGTTTACTCAACAATTTAGCAAGGGTTAACTATGTCAGCTGTGTTAGCCTACATGATGCAGTTTGGTGAACTGAAAACAAATACAGACTTACCTTCATAGTTATTTATGTACTGTAGTTGGACACATAAAGCTTAAGTCCTTTGTCTTTCTTAGATGTGGGCGCTTTAGACAAAGTCTGAATAATTCTGTACACATCATTGACTGTCGGCAAGTCCTGCAGAGATTGTGTGAAGATCGCCATCCTGTGGCTGTGAACCGGAAGTGCGCCATCTGGCCCATGAATGCGGAAGTGCTAGAACGGAAGTCCGTGGCATATAGCCTATTACAGTAGTATGTCTCTAAATGTACTGTACAGTACTGTATGTGTTTTTTGATAATTATGTAGCTGTGTTAGGATAGGTAACTTGGTAACTGTTCATTACCGTACATGTACGTGTATCAGTGCGGCTCGGGTCCCCGACTTACGTCAAAATTGGGTTACGAACGGCCCGTAGGTCCGGAACTCGACTCGTAAGTCGAGGACTCCCTGTATATACATACAGTATATATATACATGTATATATACATTTTTTTTATTTTTTTCACACACACACAATACCGCCAACTCCTGTAAAGATATATTGGTGTTTATATGTTCAATGTGATTAATCAAAACCAGTTAAATGTGATCATTGTCAAAAGTCAAAGTAAAAGTCAGTCAACTTTATTGTAAGAACTGCAATATGTACAGGACATACACAGGATTGAAATTGCGTTTCTCTCAGTCCCTCGGTGCAACAGTAACCATTTAAACACTAAAACACTGAAACATTTAATAAACATAAGCATAAAATAGTAAAAGTGTAACACTGTCCTGAGTTTTTGCATAGTAGTATAAAAGTATGAAAATTTACACCAACACTAAAACACTAAACATTTAATGAACATAAGCATAAAATGAAATAATAAAAGTGTAATACTGTCCTGAGTTTTTGCATAGTAGTATAAAAAGTATAAAAAGTATATCTATAAAATAAACTGAAGGTTCTAGCATTGACATTTGCAAAGAGTGGCAAAGCAGCATATGAGTTAATGTACACAGTATATGTATGAGGTAGTTGATGTTGGTATAGCGGCAAAGTGGCATATGCAGTAAGGCACATAAGGCACATTGGTGCTCTTTTTAAGAAAATCAACACATCACATTTCAGGATCTGATTATTATAGACACATTAAATGTTCACTAATGAATATTTCTATATTTATCATCACAGTAATAGTGTTACACACGTTATTAGTTGTAAACACTCAAAATATTATTGGCTAGTGTTTACCTATAACCTAAATATTTAAGGAATAAACATTTTTAATAATCACTTTAAAAGTTATAAATGTTGTCTTTGAAGCACGTTTGTTTTCCAAATATATTAGTGTGTGTGAATGACAGGCATTAGCGTAAAACACTTTGTAGAACAGTGCTTTATGAAGTTCAGTCCGTTTCCTTCTATCAAGTTGACAGGCAGTTCTGCCACATCCAATATGGCGACCGCTCCGACGTACTGCCGCTACGGACCAGCCCACTCAACGAGGTGTCCACTACTCACCAGTTCTCTGTTGCGATCGCCCTGGCATAGGACAATAGCCAATCGGTGATGGAGAAAGGTCAGAGGAGCTTTGCTATGAAATAATGATGAATGATTGTTTGAAATGTATTTAATAGGTTAACTCAGAAACCGCCGATCTGACTCCAAATCCGCCCGAATTATCCCCACCCGCCCAAAGCTATTTTTACCCCCAAAGTAGAGAATTAAAACCGCCCAAATGGCGGTAAATGAGTCCCCGTGACTCAATGAGGCAAAGGTTGAATGAATGAATGAATGAAAAAATCTCCCAATCTGGCAACACTGCTTCTCTTTTCACCTGTACTCCCTTCACTGACCATCCTCCCGTAGGAAAATACAATTTTCGCCGACAACTCCCCACAAAGTAAAGATAACTTATGTTAAACAACGTAAACACATTTTTAATAACTATATGAACTTGGGAATCTTAATTGAAATATAATGATAGAATAAATGAACTTATCTTAGACTTCTCTTATACTTTTACTAACCAGGTTACATATGCATTTTGTAATTTTCACAATTTAATATTTCATAAATCTGTGTTTTTGCTCAATACCGTTCCAGTCTTTTGACCCACCCACACAAAACTTACATCAAACTACTTTCCAAGAACAGGCATACGAGGCACGACTACTGCATTTATTTGTCGATTTTATGCATTTTGTAATTTTTCATAATTTAATATTTCATAAATCTGTGTTTTTGCTCAATACCGTTCAGGTTTTTTGACTCACCAACCAATGATTTCAAATAACATGTATCTTTTGTTTGGAATGCAATCCTCAAGTTGGTTTGCAAAAAACAAAAACAAAAAAACAAACATTCTATGGTATAATAATTTACCATATATTTACCTGCTTCCTTGTTGACAGTGTTTTCTTTCTCTCAATAAACCATTTGCTTTGTCCAGAAAATGTGAACACTTGAGGTGTATGTGAATTCCAATTTTGCTTCAGCTCAGTTAAACACATAGCATCATCACTAGGAGCATGTGTTTTGATTGGAAAATACTATTGTCAAAACAGGAAATATTAAAAGTTACGCACATGATCAAAAAAAAATCCAGTGTTTAAACTAGATTGAGGAATTCTTTTTATGTGTATGTCTTATATTTTTGGTTAAAAAAAAGTTTTCTTTAAAAAAAAAACAATAATAATGATTTACCGGTACATGTGTTCTTTTTTGTCTTCTTCTTTTTCAAAAATAAACAAACACTATACTCCAAAACAATTTAGATAGAATTAGAATTCAGAAATGGAAGCTGGAGAGAATGCTGATGATGTCATATGGCTGCCTTAGTGAAATAATTAATGCAAATTATGTTGTGCTGTTAACTCCATGTAATGATGTCACAGGTCTGCCTTTGATACATCACAAATGCATTAATTACTGTAATTAATGATGTCATGAGTCTGCTTTGATACATCACAAATGCATTAATTACTGTAATTAATGATGTCATGAGTCTGCTTTGATACATCACAAATGCATTAATTACTGTAATTAATGATGTCATGAGTCTGCTTTGATACATCACAAATGCATTAATTACTGTA
Source organism: Garcialebias charrua (assembly GCA_038048925.1). Classification (NCBI taxonomy): domain Eukaryota; kingdom Metazoa; phylum Chordata; class Actinopteri; order Cyprinodontiformes; family Rivulidae; genus Garcialebias; species Garcialebias charrua. The sequence goes on along the minus strand of JBBPBX010036639.1, from coordinate 22,552 downwards.
ATTAATGATGTCATGAGTCTGCTTTGATACATCACAAATGCATTAATTAATGTAATTAATGATGTCATGAGTCTGCTTTGATACATCACAAATGCATTAATTAATGTAATTAATGATGTCATGAGTCAACTCTTAAATAGACCTTGGGAAGAGACCCAGTTCAGATTTCAATCATTTCTTTTGAAGACGCGACGAAGTTAGGCGATTTCAAGATGACTTCAACAACCAAAATGCAAATTGAAAGTTTGACTGAATGTGTCAGAAGAGCAGCACTCCTTGAACAGCCGTCGGATGCAATCAGCTTTTTTGCGCAGTATTTTTTAGAGCAGGATGACTTTAAAAAAACATTTAACCCTGAGCTGGACACAGTAGATATTGTGTTCCACTTTGAAGAGCGGTGGGAAATCACCTTTTATAGACGTAAAAGGGAAAAAGAACAGGGAGATTCAGCTAAATCTTCTTCACCTGGAAAAGAAAAGGTTTCAGCTACCGGTAAATCAGTTTATTTCGAAGACGCGACAAAGTTAGGCGATTTCAAGATGACTTCAACAACCAAAATGCAAATTGAAACTTTGATTGAATGTGTCAGCAGAGCAGCACTCCTTGAACAGCCGTCGGATGCAATCAGCTTTTTTTCGCATTATTTTTTAGAGCTGGATGCCTTTAAAAAAACATTTAACCCTGAGCTGGACACAGTAGATATTGTGTTCCACTTTGGAGAACGGTGGAGAATAAACTCTTTTAGTCGTAAATTTGAAAAAGAACAGGATGATTCAGCTAAATCTTCTTCACCTGAAAAACAACAGGTTTCAGCTAAATGTTTACCTGTTATACGAGTGAACAATGAGTTCAGTCATAACAATGCAGCTGAACAAGAAAGAGGCATGGCTTTATTGAAGGCCACTGAAGGGACGAAAGGAGTTTTAGTGCCTCACAAAGTTTGTATAATGAAACTTTGTTTTCAAAAAATAAAACAGTATTTGAAGGAGCGGATCAAAAAAAGAGAACTCCGAAGGGGAGAAAGGAAAAAGTTATTAGAGCTACAAAAAAGAGTTCCCGAGTCTGTGCTACAACCAAAACAGTTTATGAAAGGCCAACAAATAACTTCAAAGGCTGCCTTAATACCTGTGCCACTTAGTGAATCAAAACAGGACAAAAAAGAACAGTTTGTAAAGGACCGACAAAGAACTTCAAAGGCTGCCTTAAAACCTATGCAGCTTAGTGAATCAAAACAGGACAAAAAGAAACAGTTTGTAAAGGACCAACAAAGAACTTCAAAGGCTGCCTTAAAACCTATGCAGCTTAGTGAATCAAAACAGGACAAAAAGAAACAGTTTGTAAAGGACCAACAAAGAACTTCAAAGGCTGCCTTAATACCTGTGCCACTTAGTGAATCAAAACAGGACAAAAAGGAACAGTTTGTAAAGGACCAACAAAGAACTTCAAAGGCTGCCTTAATACCTGTGCCACTTAGTGAATCAAAACAGGACAAAAAGGAACAGTTTGTAAAGGACCAACAAATAACTTCAAAGGCTGCCTTAATACCTGTGCCACTTAGTGAATCAAAACAGGACAAAAAGGAACTATTTGTAAAGGACCAACAAATAACTTCAAAGGCTGCCTTAATACCTGTGCCACTTAGTGAATCAAAACAGGACAAAAAGGAACTATTTGTAAAGGACCAACAAATAACTTCAAAGGCTGCCTTAATACCTGTGCCACTTAGTGAATCAAAACAGGACAAAAAGGAACAGTTTGTAAAGGACCAACAAATAACTTCAAAGGCTGCCTTAATACCTGTGCCACTTAGTGAATCAAAACAGGACAAAAAGGAACAGTTTGTAAAGGACCAACAAATAACTTCAAAGGCTGCCTTAATACCTGTGCCACTTAGTGAATCAAAACAGGACAAAAAGGAACGGTTTGTAAAGGACCAACAAATAACTTCAAAAGCTGCCTTAATACCTGTGCCACTTAGTGAATCAAAACAAGACAAAAAGGAACTATTTGTAAAGGACCAACAAATAACTTCAAAGGCTGCCTTAATACCTGTGCCACTTAGTGAATCAAAACAGGACAAAAAGGAACAGTTTGTAAAGGACCAACAAATAACTTCAAAGGCTGCCTTAATACCTGTGCCACTTAGTGAATCAAAACAGGACAAAAAGGAACAGTTTGTAAAGGACCAACAAATAACTTCAAAGGCTGCCTTAATACCTGTGCCACTTAGTGAATCAAAACAGGACAAAAAGGAACAGTTTGTAAAGGACCAACAAATAACTTCAAAGGCTGCCTTAATACCTGTGCCACTTAGTGAATCAAAACAGGACAAAAAGGAACAGTTTGTAAAGGACCAACAAATAACTTCAAAGGCTGCCTTAATACCTGTGCCACTTAGTGAATCAAAACAGGACAAAAAGGAACAGTTTGTAAAGGACCAACAAATAACTTCAAAAGCTGCCTTAATACCTGTGCCACTTAGTGAATCAAAACAAGACAAAAAGGAACTATTTGTAAAGGACCAACAAATAACTTCAAAGGCTGCCTTAATACCTGTGCCACTTAGTGAATCAAAACAGGACAAAAAGGAACAGTTTGTAAAGGACCAACAAATAACTTCAAAGGCTGCCTTAATACCTGTGCCACTTAGTGAATCAAAACAGGACAAAAAGGAACAGTTTGTAAAGGACCAACAAATAACTTCAAAGGCTGCCTTAATACCTGTGCCACTTAGTGAATCAAAACAGGACAAAAAGGAACAGTTTGTAAAGGACCAACAAATAACTTCAAAGGCTGCCTTAATACCTGTGCCACTTAGTGAATCAAAACAGGACAAAAAGGAACAGTTTGTAAAGGACCAACAAATAACTTCAAAGGCTGCCTTAATACCTGTGCCACTTAGTGAATCAAAACAGGACAAAAAGGAACTATTTGTAAAGGACCAACAAATAACTTCAAAGGCTGCCTTAATACCTGTGCCACTTAGTGAATCAAAACAGGACAAAAAGGAACTATTTGTAAAGGACCAACAAATAACTTCAAAGGCTGCCTTAATACCTGTGCCACTTAGTGAATCAAAACAGGACAAAAAGGAACTATTTGTAAAGGACCAACAAAGAACTTCAAAGGCTGCCTTAATACCTGTGCCACTTAGTGAATCAAAACAGGACAAAAAGGAACTATTTGTAAAGGACCAACAAATAACTTCAAAGGCTGCCTTAATACCTGTGCCACTTAGTGAATCAAAACAGGACAAAAAGGAACAGTTTGTAAAGGACCAACAAATAACTTCAAAGGCTGCCTTAATACCTGTGCCACTTAGTGAATCAAAACAGGACAAAAAGGAACAGTTTGTAAAGGACCAACAAATAACTTCAAAGGCTGCCTTAATACCTGTGCCACTTAGTGAATCAAAACAGGACAAAAAGGAACTATTTGTAAAGGACCAACAAATAACTTCAAAGGCTGCCTTAATACCTGTGCCACTTAGTGAATCAAAACAGGACAAAAAGGAAAAGTTTGTAAAGGACCAACAAATAACTTCAAAGGCTGCCTTAATACCTGTGCCACTTAGTGAATCAAAACAGGACAAAAAGGAACAGTTTGTAAAGGACCAACAAATAACTTCAAAGGCTGCCTTAATACCTGTGCCACTTAGTGAATCAAAACAGGACAAAAAGGAACAGTTTGTAAAGGACCAACAAATAACTTCAAAGGCTGCCTTAATACCTGTGCCACTTAGTGAATCAAAACAAGACAAAAAGGAACTATTTGTAAAGGACCAACAAATAACTTCAAAGGCTGCCTTAATACCTGTGCCACTTAGTGAATCAAAACAGGACAAAAAGGAACAGTTTGTAAAGGACCAACAAATAACTTCAAAGGCTGCCTTAATACCTGTGCCACTTAGTGAATCAAAACAGGACAAAAAGGAACAGTTTGTAAAGGACCAACAAATAACTTCAAAGGCTGCCTTAATACCTGTGCCACTTAGTGAATCAAAACAAGACAAAAAGGAACTATTTGTAAAGGACCAACAAATAACTTCAAAGGCTGCCTTAATACCTGTGCCACTTAGTGAATCAAAACAGGACAAAAAGGAAGGGTTTGTAAAGGACCAACAAAGAACTTCAAAGGCTGCCTTAATACCTGTGCCACTTAGTGAATCAAAACAGGACAAAAAGGAACTATTTGTAAAGGACCAACAAAGAACTTCAAAGGCTGCCTTAATACCTGTGCTACTTAGTGAATCAAAACAGGACAAAAAGGAACAGTTTGTAAAGGACCAACAAAGAACTTCAAAGGCTGCTTTAATACCTGTGCCACTTAGTGAATCAAAACAGGACAAAAAGGAACAGTTTGTAAAGGACCAACAAAGAACTTCAAAGGCTGCTTTAATACCTGTGCTACTTAGTGAATCAAAACAGGACAAAAAGGAACAGTTTGTAAAGGTCCAACAAAGAACTTCAAAGGCTGCTTTAATACCTGTGCCACTAAGTGAATCAAAACAGGACAAAAAGGAACTGTTTGTAAAGGTCCAACAAAGAACTTCAAAGGCTGCTTTAATACCTGTGCTACTTAGTGAATCAAAACAGGACAAAAAGGAACAGTTTGTAAAGGTCCAACAAAGAACTTCAAAGGCTGCCTTAATACCTGTGCCACTAAGTGAATCAAAACAGGACAAAAAGGAACCGTTTGCAAAGGTCCAACAAAGAACTTCAAAAGCTGCTTTAATACCTGTGCCACTTAGTGAATCAATACAGGACAAAAAGGAACAGCTTGTGAAGGACCAACAAAGAACTTCAAAGGCTGCCTTAATACCTGTGCCACTTAGTGAATCAAAACAGGACAAAAAGGAACAGTTTGTAAAGTACCAACAAAGAACTTCAAAGGCTTCCTTAATACCTGTGCCACTTAGTGAATCAAAACAGGACAAAAAGGAACAGTTTGTAAAGTACCAACAAAGAACTTCAAAGGCTTCCTTAATACCTGTGCCACTTAGTGAATCAAAACAGGACAAAAAGGAACAGTTTGTAAAGGTCCAACAAAGAACTTCAAAGGCTGCCTTAATACCTGTGCCACGTAGTGAATCAAAACAGGACAAAAAGGAACAGTTTGTAAAGGTCCAACAAAGAACTTCAAAGGCTGCCTTAATACCTGTGCCACGTAGTGAATCAAAACAGGACAAAAAGGAACAGTTTGTAAAGGACCAACAAAGAACTTCAAAGGCTGCCTTAATACCTGTGCCACTTAGTGAATCAAAACAGGACAAAAAGGAACAGTTTGTAAAGGTCCAACAAAGAACTTCAAAGGCTGCCTTAATACCTGTGCCACTTAGTGAATCAAAACAGGACAAAAAGGAACAGTTTGTAAAGGACCAACAAAGAACTTCAAAGGCTGCCTTAATACCTGTGCCACTTAGTGAATCAAAACAGGACAAAAAGGAACAGTTTGTAAAGGTCCAACAAAGAACTTCAAAGGCTGCCTTAATACCTGTGCCACGTAGTGAATCAAAACAGGACAAAAAGGAACAGTTTGTAAAGGTCCAACAAAGAACTTCAAAGGCTGCCTTAATACCTGTGCCACGTAGTGAATCAAAACAGGACAAAAAGGAACAGTTTGTAAAGGACCAACAAAGAACTTCAAAGGCTGCCTTAATACCTGTGCCACTTAGTGAATCAAAACAGGACAAAAAGGAACAGTTTGTAAAGGACCAACAAAGAACTTCAAAGGCTGTTTTAATACCTGTGCCACTTAGTGAATCAAAACAGGACAAAAAGGAACAGTTTGTAAAGGACCAACAAAGAACTTCAAAGGCTGTTTTAATACCTGTGCCACTTAGTGAATCAAAACAGGACAAAAAGGAACAGTTTGTAAAGGTCCAACAAAGAACTTCAAAGGCTGCTTTAATACCTGTGCCACTTAGTGAATCAAAACAGGACAAAAAGGAACAGTTTGTAAAGGTCCAACAAAGAACTTCAAAGGCTGCTTTAATACCTGTGCCACTTAGTGAATCAAAACAGGACAAAAAGGAACAGTTTGTAAAGGACCAACAAAGAACTTCAAAGGCTGCTTTAATACCTGTGCTACTTAGTGAATCAAAACAGGACAAAAAGGAACAGTTTGTAAAGGTCCAACAAAGAACTTCAAAGGCTGCTTTAATACCTGTGCCACTAAGTGAATCAAAACAGGACAAAAAGGAACTGTTTGTAAAGGTCCAACAAAGAACTTCAAAGGCTGCTTTAATACCTGTGCTACTTAGTGAATCAAAACAGGACAAAAAGGAACAGTTTGTAAAGGTCCAACAAAGAACTTCAAAGGCTGCCTTAATACCTGTGCCACTTAGTGAATCAAAACAGGACAAAAAGGAACCGTTTGTAAAGGTCCAACAAAGAACTTCAAAGGCTGCTTTAATACCTGTGCCACTTAGTGAATCAAAACAGGACAAAAAGGAACAGTTTGTAAGGACCAACAAAGAACTTCAAAGGCTGCCTTAATACCTGTGCCACTTAGTGAATCAAAACAGGACAAAAAGGAACAGTTTGTAAAGTACCAACAAAGAACTTCAAAGGCTGCCTTAATACCTGTGCCACTTAGTGAATCAAAACAGGACAAAAAGGAACAGTTTGTAAAGTACCAACAAAGAACTTCAAAGGCTTCCTTAATACCTGTGCCACTTAGTGAATCAAAACAGGACAAAAAGGAACAGTTTGTTAAGGACCAACAAAGAACTTCAAAGGCTGCCTTAATACCTGTGACACTTAGTGAATCAAAACAGGACAAAAAGGAACAGTTTGTTAAGGACCAACAAAGAACGGCTGCTTTAAAACCCAGACCACCATTTGAGCCCAAACCGCTAAAACAACAGTGGTTTGTCAGGCACAAAGGAGACAAGGACCAACAAAGAACTTCAAAGGCTGCCTTAATACCTGTGCCACGTAGTGAATCAAAACAGGACAAAAAGGAACAGTTTGTAAAGGACCAACAAAGAACTTCAAAGGCTGCCTTAAAACCCAGACCACCAATTGAGCCCAAACCGCTAAAACAACAATGGTTTGTCGGGCACAAAGGAGACAAGCTTCCAAGAGGCAGAGTTTCGGAGGACGCTCCAAGAATTTCAATGGCTGCCGTGAACCCTTTATCACCGCATGAACCAAGACACGGCATACCAAACGTTCAGGATTCATCAACAGATGACGTTTTACCCGAAGTGCATTCAAGGATCTCGATGTATAAAACTTCATTATCAAAAACATCTGTGTCATACCAAAACAAACCTGAGTTTGACCTTCGAAATGACATGTCGAAAACAAAAGTTACGATGGCAGCGAGAGAGAGAGAGAGACCAATTTTATGGAAGAGAAATCTGTCTCAGATGGTTTCCCAGCAGGTAGCACAGCCAGTTCATACCATTGAATCTATAATACCTTTACCTCCAAATAGAGACCGTGTCCCTGTAAGAACATTTTTTCCGCCAATCACCAGCCACGTCCCTCACAGAACCGTTTTACCACCAATCACAAACGACGTCCCTGTAAGAACATTTTTTCCGCCAATCACCAGCCACGTCCCTCACAGAACCGTTTTACCACCAATCACAAACGACGTCCCTGTAAGAACATTTTTTCTGCCATTCACCAGCCACGTCCCTCACAGAACCGATTTACCACCAATCACAAACTACGTCCCTTTCAGAACAGCGTTACCACCAATCACAAACCACTGCCCTAATCACAGGGAAAATACAAACCTTCATCCCATGTCAAGCGAGACTTGGTCCAAATTAATAAACAGCAGAAGAAATTACTAATAAGGAAATCTGCAAGTATGAATTTCTTATTAGAAAGAATTTCCTTGACCGACTGGACTGAATTTAACGATTCCTTTGAAGCTGTGACTGAGCTGCGTTACAAAGAGATTTGTAACAACGACACAAGTTCCAATTCTATTGGGAATCGTTTTGTTTGGCTCACATTTGGGATGCTGGTTGTTCTGAATGTGTGGGTTTCCTCTGGGTGCTCCAGTTTCTCCCACAGCTCAAAAAAAAAAAAGAGTTTTCCCTGTTTGTCTGGGTTTGGGATGCTGGTTGTTCTGAATGTGTGGGTTTCCTCTGGGTGCTCCAGTTTCTCCCACAGCTCCAAAAAAACAAAAACAAATTTTTTTAACCGACATCAAAATAATGCAGGTGGAAAAGGTGAAACACGCACACCTGTCCACCCTCATTTGGTGATTGGTCGCGTCAGAAAGGTCATGCAGCGTTTAAAAAAAATAAAAAAAATATATATATATGCGTCCATCCATCCATTCATCCATCCATCCATCCATCCATCCATCCATCCTTCCATCCATCCATCCATCCATCCAATCACAAATGACGTCCCTTTCAGAACAGCGTTACCACCAATCACAAACCCCTGCCCTGATCACAGGGAAAATACAAACATTCAGGGAATAATTTAGTTTGGCTCACATTTGGGATGCTGGTTGTTCTGAATGTGTGGGTTTCCTCTGGGTGCTCCAGTTTCTCTCACAGCTCAAACAAAAAAAAAAGTTTTTCCCTGTTGGGTTTGGGATGATGGTTGTTCTGAATGTGTGGGTTTCCTCTGGGTGCTCCAGTTTCTCCCACAGTTCCGAAAAAACAACAACAACAACAAAAAATTTAACCGACATCAAAATAATGCAGGTAGAAAAGGTGAAACACACACCTGTCCACCCTCATTTGGTGATCGGTCACGTCAGAAAGGTCATGCAGCATTTAAAAAAAAAAAAATATATATATATATATATATATATATATTATATATATATATATATATATATATATATATATATATATATATATATATATATATATATATATATACACTACACATAATCAACATTACACAGGTTGTGTGACAGGTTATTGCACAAGTAGTGACATTGAGATTGAATTATTAGTTATTACCAGTTGTTCAGTGTTATTTATTGATTATTTATCCATACCACCCCGTCAACCCATATCCTGCAGCCCATTGAGTTCTTCCTGTTCTTAAATGACCTTGACCTTGGATGAAAGCAACGGGACCTTGCTGACCGGTACGGTGTCCATCAGTCCACGGTCAGCCGGATCATCACAGCAACTTTTTATTGACAGTACTCGGCTCAATTAGGACCAGATACCTGAAGAGCAGATGCATAAAAATCTACATGCATACTTCAGGATTACTGTACCCTGACACTACAGTCACACTACTTACTACTTGTAAGAAAATAAAATGTTCAAAACATTCTGACTTTGTCTTCTTATTATCACCCAAAAAAATGTGTATGTTGATTTAAGACAGGCTTGGAGTTCAGTTTATTTCATCCAGTTTATTAAAAACAAATTTGATGATGTTACATTACTGTAGAAAACATATGAGGCACAAGATTTAAACAGTTTATAGCATTACAGCTTCTGACTTTAAGTCACAGCTTCCTCTTTATCTAATGGAGATTTAAAAACAATCAGTCAGACAAAGGTAAGTGATGAAGCAGCTCTTCTGTTCAACCATCCACATGGATCACATGTCCTTCGTCATCAGTGGAGCAACTTGTTTGTATTTGGTGTTTGTATCCGATCTCAGCTCAAAAACATCCAGGCTGGACCAGCTGGCTCCCTCCTCATCATCACTACGGTGTCCTGTACAGTGAAAGAAAACATCTCTTATTAAGAGCTGCTATAAACAGTGAGATTCACAAAACCATATCCACAGTATTCCTGAGGGTGTCACTGTATTTGCGAATGTGCATTGAACTTCCTGTCCGACACCGGAAGTGCCTTATTCCATAGGCGGAGTATGGATCGCGGGTGTTTTTGAAAGTTATTTTCATTCATTTTATCGGAGCAAACACAGCTTTTGTTTAAACGGAACGTTTACTGAAATGTCCTACCGGGGTTCAGGTACCTGCTGTGCTGTTCGCGGCTGCACCAACAACCGGACCAAGCTAAATCTTTGGCTAAAACAACAGTGTTTTCAACACGGACCCAAAACAAAGAAAGAGTGTTCCTGCATCCTTCTCTATGGCTGTGTCTGTGCGATCAGGTAACATCTGTAATTTCTTTTTATTCAGGGAGGGTTTATTAATGAGAGTTTTGGATGATTTACTGTCTTAAAACGATATATGTCAGGCGCGACCGGTATTTTTAGCCGGGATAGCAGCTAACAAACCTTAGCCGAGAGGCCGGAGCAAACGCGTTCGCTATGTATGTATTTTTAAATTATGTCAGCGCGATCAGGTCACATCTGTAATTTCTTTTTATTCGGGGAGGGATATTAATGAGATTTTTGGAAGATTTACTGTCTTAAAACGATAGATCTCAGATGCTCCCGGTATTTTTAGCCGGGATAGCTGCTAACAAACCTTAGCCGAGAGGCCGGAGCAAACGCGTTCGCTATGTATGTATTTTTAAATTATGTCAGCGCGATCAGGTCACATCTGTAATTTCTTTTTATTCGGGGAGGGATATTAATGAGATTTTTGGAAGATTTACTGTCTTAAAACGATAGATCTCAGATGCTCCCGGTATTTTTAGCCGGGATAGCTGCTAACAAACCTTAGCCGAGAGGCCGGAGCAAACGCGTTCGCTATGTATGTATTTTTAAATTATGTCAGCGCGATCAGGTCACATCTGTAATTTCTTTTTATTCGGGGAGGGATATTAATGAGATTTTTGGAAGATTTACTGTCTTAAAACGATAGATCTCAGATGCTCCCGGTATTTTTAGCCGGGATAGCTGCTAACAAACCTTAGCCGAGAGGCCGGAGCAAACGCGTTCGCTATGTATGTATTTTTAAATTATGTCAACGCGATCAGGTCACATCTGTCATTTCTTTTTATTCGGGGAGGGATATTAATGAGATTTTTGGAAGATTTACTAGATCTCAGATGCTCCCGGTATTTTTAGCCGGGATAGCTGCTAACAAACCTTAGCCGAGAGGCCGGAGCAAACGCGTTCGCTATGTATGTATTTTTAAATTATGTCAACGCGATCAGGTCACATCTGTCATTTCTTTTTATTCGGGGAGGGATATTAATGAGATTTTTGGAAGATTTACTAGATCTCAGATGCTCCCGGTATTTTTAGCCGGGATAGCTGCTAACAAACCTTAGCCGAGAGGCCGGAGCAAACGCGTTCGCTATGTATGTATTTTTAAATTATGTCAGCGCGATCAGGTCACATCTGTCATTTCTTTTTATTCGGGGAGGGATATTAATGAGATTTTTGGAAGATTTACTGTCTTAAAACGATAGATCTCAGATGCTCCCGGTATTTTTAGCCGGGATAGCTGCTAACAAACCTTAGCCGAGAGGCCGGAGCAAACGCGTTCGCTATTTATGTCGTTTTAAATTATGTCTGCGCGATCAGGTAACATCTGTAATTTCTTTTTATTTGTCCCTCCTCTTTTAACAAAACGAGTGGTGTTCCCACATTTTTAATGAACGAAAACAACAAAGTTTGGACTGTCTTCAACTGTATTACTCGCATGTAAACAAACGGTGTTTCCGGTCAACCGGAAGTCGTGTGCACATTTCGCGCAAAGCATCATGGGACGTAGGAATACTGTGGATAGCAGACATGTGTTGAATATAAAGAGTTTATATTGTCTGATATTTAACTTCAACTCAAGTTTTGTACACAAACTTGAATTAAAATAATTAAATTAAAATAACTTGTGTTTCTATATCTGCTCTAAATCTCCTGCCTCCTTGTTTGAAACTGAACTGTCAGGTGCCTTTGACTCAAACAGTGGCTTCTGGCTGTTCCTCATGGACTGTAAACACTCAGCCCTGACTTCTCCTGCCTCCTTGTTTGAAACTAACATTTGTGTTAATCAGAAATGTACAGACAAAACACGTTTACTCAACAATTTAGCAAGGGTTAACTATGTTAGCTGTGTTAGCCTACATGATGCAGTTTGGTGAACTGAAAACAAATACAGACTTACCTTCATAGTTATTTATGTAGTAGTTGGACACATAAAGCTTAAATCCTTTGTCTTTCTTAGATGTGGGCGCTTTAGACAAAGTCTGAATAATTCTGTACACATCATTGACTGTCGGCAAGTCCTGCAGAGATTGTGTGAAGATCGCCATCCTGTGGCTGTGAACCGGAAGTGCGCCATCTGGCCCATGAATGCGGAAGTGCTAGAATGGAAGTCCGTGGCATATAGCCTATTACAGTAGTATGTCTCTAAATGTACTGTACAGTACTGTATGTGTTTTTTGATAATTATGTAGCTGTGTTAGGATAGGTAACTTGGTAACTGTTCATTACCGTACATGTACGTGTATCAGTGCGGCTCGGGTCCCCGACTTACGTCAAAATTGGGTTACGAACGGCCCGTAGGTCCGGAACTCGACTCGTAAGTCGAGGACTCCCTGTATATACATACAGTATATATATACATGTATATATACATTTTTTAAATTTTTTTCACACACACACAATACCGCCAACTCCTGTAAAGATATATTGGTGTTTATATGTTCAATGTGATTAATCAAAACCAGTTAAATGTGATCATTGTCAAAAGTCAAAGTAAAAGTCAGTCAACTTTATTGTAAGAACTGCAATATGTACAGGACATACACAGGATTGAAATTGCGTTTCTCTAAGTCCATCGGTGCAACAGTAACCATGTAAACACTAAAACACTGAAACATTTAATAAACATAAGCATAAAATAGTAAAAGTGTAACACTGTCCTGAGTTTTTGCATAGTAGTATAAAAGTATGAAAATTTTTACCAACACTAAAACACTAAACATTTAATGAACATAAGCATAAAATGAAATAATAAAAGTGTAATACTGTCCTGAGTTTTTGCATAGTAGTATAAAAAGTATAAAAAGTATATCTATAAAATAAACTGAAGGTTCTAGCATTGACATTTGCAAAGAGTGGCAACGCAGCATATGAGTTAATGTACACAGTATATGTATGAGGTAGTTGATGTTGGTATAGAGGCAAAGTGGCATATGCAGTAAGGCACATAAGGCACATTGGTGCTCTTTTTAAGAAAATCAACACATCACATTTCAGGATCTGATTATTATAGACACATTAAATGTTCACTAATGAATATTTCTATATTTATCATCACAGTAATAGTGTTACACACGTTATTAGTTGTAAACACTCAAAATATTATTGGCTAGTGTTTACCTATAACCTAAATATTTAAGGAATAAACATTTTTAATAATCACTTTAAAAGTTATAAATGTTGTCTTTGAAGCACGTTTGTTTTCCAAATATATTAGTGTGTGTGAATGACAGGCATTAGCGTAAAACACTTTGTAGAACAGTGCTTTATGAAGTTCAGTCCGTTTCCTTCTATCAAGTTGACAGGCAGCACGGTATTTAATAGGTTAACTCAGAAACCGCCGATCTGACTACAAATCCGCCCGAATTATCCCCACCCGCCCAAAGCTATTTTTACCCCCAAAGTAGAGAATTAAAACCGCCCAAATTGGCGGTAAATGAGTCCCCGTGACTCAACGAGGCAAAGGTTGAATGAATGAATGAATGAAAAAATCTCCCAATCTGGCAACACTGCTCTCTTTTCACCTGTACTCACTTCACTGACCATCCTCCTGTAGGAAAATACAATTTTCGCCGACAACTCCCCACAAAGTAAAGATAACTTATGTTAAACAACGTAAACACATTTTTAATAACTATATGAACTTGGGAATCTTAATTGAAATATAATGATAGAATAAATGAACTTATCTTAGACTTCTCTTATACTTTTACTAACCAGGTTACATATGCATTTTGTAATTTTCACAATTTAATATTTCATAAATCTGTGTTTTTGCTCAATACCGTTCCAGTCTTTTGACCCACCCACACAAAACTTACATCAAACTACTTTCCAAGAACAGGCATACGAGGCACGACTACTGCATTTATTTGTCGATTTTATGCATTTTGTAATTTTTCATAATTTAATATTTCATAAATCTGTGTTTTTGCTCAATACCGTTCAGGTTTTTTGACTCACCAACCAATGATTTCAAATAACATGTATCTTTTGTTTGGAATGCATTCCTCAAGTTGGTTTGCAAAAAAAAAAAAAAAAAACAATTATGGTATAATAATTTACCATATATTTCCCTGCTTCCTTGTTGACAGTGTTTTCTTTCTCTCAATAAACCATTTGCTTTGTCCAGAAAATGTGAACACTTGAGGTGTATGTGAATTCCATTTATGCTTCAGCTCAGTTAAACACATAGCATCATCACTAGGAGCATGTGTTTTGATTGGAAAATACTATTGTCAAAACAGGAAATATTAAAAGTTACGCACATGATCAAAAAAAAATCCAGTGTTTAAACTAGATTGAGGAATTCTTTTTATGTGTATGTCTTATATTTTTGGTTAAAAAAAAGTTTTCTTTAAAAAAAAAACAATAATAATGATTTACCGGTACATGTGTTCTTTTTTGTCTTCTTCTTTTTCAAAAATAAACAAACACTATACTCCAAAACAATTTAGATAGAATTAGAATTCAGAAATGGAAGCTGGAGAGAATGCTGATGATGTCATATGGCTGCCTTAGTGAAATAATTAATGCAAATTATGTTGTGCTGTTAACTCCATGTAATGATGTCACAGGTCTGCCTTTGATACATCACAAATGCATTAATTACTGTAATTAATGATGTCATGAGTCTGCTTTGATACATCACAAATGCATTAATTACTGTAATTAATGATGTCATGAGTCTGCTTTGATACATCACAAATGCATTAATTACTGTAATTAATGATGTCATGAGTCTGCTTTGATACATCACAAATGCATTAATTACTGTAATTAATGATGTCATGAGTCTGCTTTGATACATCACAAATGCATTAATTAATGTAATTAATGATGTCATGAGTCTGCTTTGATACATCACAAATGCATTAATTAATGTAATTAATGATGTCATGAGTCAACTCTTAAATAGACCTTGGGAAGAGACCCAGTTCAGATTTCAATCATTTCTTTTGAAGACGCGACGAAGTTAGGCGATTTCAAGATGACTTCAACAACCAAAATGCAAATTGAAAGTTTGACTGAATGTGTCAGAAGAGCAGCACTCCTTGAACAGCCGTCGGATGCAATCAGCTTTTTTGCGCAGTATTTTTTAGAGCAGGATGACTTTAAAAAAACATTTAACCCTGAGCTGGACACAGTAGATATTGTGTTCCACTTTGAAGAGCGGTGGGAAATCACCTTTTATAGACGTAAAAGGGAAAAAGAACAGGGAGATTCAGCTAAATCTTCTTCACCTGGAAAAGAAAAGGTTTCAGCTACCGGTAAATCAGTTTATTTCGAAGACGCGACAAAGTTAGGCGATTTCAAGATGACTTCAACAACCAAAATGCAAATTGAAACTTTGATTGAATGTGTCAGCAGAGCAGCACTCCTTGAACAGCCGTCGGATGCAATCAGCTTTTTTTCGCATTATTTTTTAGAGCTGGATGCCTTTAAAAAAACATTTAACCCTGAGCTGGACACAGTAGATATTGTGTTCCACTTTGGAGAACGGTGGAGAATAAACTCTTTTAGTCGTAAATTTGAAAAAGAACAGGATGATTCAGCTAAATCTTCTTCACCTGAAAAACAACAGGTTTCAGCTAAATGTTTACCTGTTATACGAGTGAACAATGAGTTCAGTAATAACAATGCAGCGGAACAAGAAAGAGGCAGGGCTTTATTGAAGGCCACTGAAGGGACGAAAGGAGTTTTAGTGCCTCACAAAGTTTGTATAATGAAACTTTGTTTTCAAAAAATAAAACAGTATTTGAAGGAGCGGATCAAAAAAAGAGAACTCCGAAGGGGAGAAAGGAAAAAGTTATTAGAGCTACAAAAAAGAGTTCCCGAGTCTGTGCTACAACCAAAACAGTTTATGAAAGGCCAACAAATAACTTCAAAGGCTGCCTTAATACCTGTGCCACTTAGTGAATCAAAACAGGACAAAAAGAAACAGTTTGTAAAGGACCAACAAAGAACTTCAAAGACTGCCTTAATACCTATGCAGCTTAGTGAATCAAAACAGGACAAAAAGAAACAGTTTGTAAAGGACCAACAAAGAACTTCAAAGGCTGCCTTATTACCTGTGCCACTTAGTGAATCAAAACGTGACAAAAAGGAACAGTTTGTAAAGGACCAACAAAGAACTTCAAAGGCTGCCTTAATTCCTATGCCACTTAGGGCCAGTTTACACGGCGCGTATTTTGAGTGTAACCGCTACTTTCTCTTTGCGACTTTGCTTATCGCCTACACGACGCTGCTGGCCCCCCTCGATGACACCGATACTTTCCTGATCCTGCTCTCAAGGTGGAACTTTTTCGCTGACCCCCCGCTGATAATGTAAACATCTCCCGTGGAGCTTTTGTGTCAACCACATGCGCGCAGCCCGCATGCGCGTGGACAGTCTGACATTTCACGTGTCACGTTGCAAAATATAACAGTTTAACAATAATAAACAGTATTTATGTTGGCGTGGGAGATGTAAATTTATCTGAACTACAGTATCTATCTGGACTCGTTACATTTTTTAAACAGTGCGTAACGTGCTGTGAAAATGAAGACACCAGGTTTATTTTTTATTTATTTATTTATTTATTCAGCACCAAAGTTTAAACACAAACACTGAGAATTAAACTGAACACACTATTAAAACACGTGAACCGAACTGTAACTACGTTAATGAACTGGACTCTTGCTGTGTTTTCATCTGGACCCATCAGAACCGCGCCGAACCGTCTGCCTGCTGGAGCGACAGCTTCTCCACCTGGCAGAAATAAATAAATAAATAAAAACTCAGTTGTTGTGTGATCAAAGTAAACACAAGCAAACATTATATTAAGAACGTTGATTTACCTGCTGTAAGTCAGCTGCATCACGGAGTAAAGTCCGGTTCTGGTCCACAGTCCACTCAGCGGTTCTGGTCCACAGTCTCAGCGTCTAGTGTGCAGCTTGTTAGATGAAGCGGGTCCCACTGACTCAAATCTGTTGACTCTTGTCCAAATTCCAGCTTTAACTTGTTGTTAACTTGTTGACAACAACTTGTAGTTAGCTGATTTTAGCCAGAGAGGAAAGCAGACAGGCAGCTGTTTACCTCAGGCAGCGCATGCGTAGTAGTGAAGGTTCCAAAAATCACAGCGCCATCTAAAGGCCCAGCATGGTAACTACAGTGAAATCATGAGGACGGGGGTTGGAGGGGGAGAGAGTCGTATCCACAGAATTCGACCGTGTCAACGCAAAACTTTTCACCTAATTAACATACCCAAAACATCCGTTTCCCCCACACAGTGTCCGTGTAAACAGGGCCTTAGTGAATCAAAACAGGACAAAAAGGAACAGTTTGTAAAGGACCAACAAATAACTTCAAAGGCTGCCTTAATACCTGTGCCACTTAGTGAATCAAAACAGGACAAAAAGGAAAAGTTTGTAAAGGACCAACAAATAACTTCAAAGGCTGCCTTAATACCTGTGCCACTTAGTGAATCAAAACAGGACAAAAAGGAACAGTTTGTAAAGGACCAACAAATAACTTCAAAGGCTGCCTTAATACCTGTGCCACTTAGTGAATCAAAACAGGACAAAAAGGAACAGTTTGTAAAGGACCAACAAATAACTTCAAAAGCTGCCTTAATACCTGTGCCACTTAGTGAATCAAAACAAGACAAAAAGGAACTATTTGTAAAGGACCAACAAATAACTTCAAAGGCTGCCTTAATACCTGTGCCACTTAGTGAATCAAAACAGGACAAAAAGGAAAAGTTTGTAAAGGACCAACAAATAACTTCAAAGGCTGCCTTAATACCTGTGCCACTTAGTGAATCAAAACAGGACAAAAAGGAACAGTTTGTAAAGGACCAACAAATAACTTCAAAGGCTGCCTTAATACCTGTGCCACTTAGTGAATCAAAACAGGACAAAAAGGAACTGTTTGTAAAGGACCAACAAATAACTTCAAAGGCTGCCTTAATACCTGTGCCACTTAGTGAATCAAAACAGGACAAAAAGGAAGTGTTTGTAAAGGACCAACAAATAACTTCAAAGGCTGCCTTAATACCTGTGCCACTTAGTGAATCAAAACAGGACAAAAAGGAAGTGTTTGTAAAGGACCAACAAAGAACTTCAAAGGCTGCCTTAATACCTGTGCCACTTAGTGAATCAAAACAGGACAAAAAGGAACTGTTTGTAAAGGACCAACAAAGAACTTCAAAGGCTGCCTTAATACCTGTGCCACTTAGTGAATCAAAACAGGACAAAAAGGAACAGTTTGTAAAGGTCCAACAAAGAACTTCAAAGGCTGCCTTAATACCTGTGCCACTTAGTGAATCAAAACAGGACAAAAAGGAACTGTTTGTAAAGGACCAACAAAGAACTTCAAAGGCTGCCTTAATACCTGTGCCACTTAGTGAATCAAAACAGGACAAAAAGGAACAGTTTGTAAAGGACCAACAAATAACTTCAAAGGCTGCCTTAATACCTGTGCCACTTAGTGAATCAAAACAGGACAAAAAGGAACAGTTTGTAAAGGACCAACAAATAACTTCAAAGGCTGCCTTAATACCTGTGCCACTTAGTGAATCAAAACAGGACAAAAAGGAACAGTTTGTAAAGGACCAACAAATAACTTCAAAGGCTGCCTTAATACCTGTGCCACTTAGTGAATCAAAACAGGACAAAAAGGAACTGTTTGTAAAGGACCAACAAATAACTTCAAAGGCTGCCTTAATACCTGTGCCACTTAGTGAATCAAAACAGGACAAAAAGGAACAGTTTGTAAAGGACCAACAAATAACTTCAAAGGCTGCCTTAATACCTGTGCCACTTAGTGAATCAAAACAGGACAAAAAGGAACAGTTTGTAAAGGACCAACAAAGAACTTCAAAGGCTGCCTTAATACCTGTGCCACTTAGTGAATCAAAACAGGACAAAAAGGAACAGTTTGTAAAGGTCCAACAAAGAACTTCAAAGGCTGCCTTAATACCTGTGCCACTTAGTGAATCAAAACAGGACAAAAAGGAACAGTTTGTAAAGGTCCAACAAAGAACTTCAAAGGCTGCCTTAATACCTGTGCCACGTAGTGAATCAAAACAGGACAAAAAGGAACAGTTTGTAAAGGTCCAACAAAGAACTTCAAAGGCTGCCTTAATACCTGTGCCACTTAGTGAATCAAAACAGGACAAAAAGGAACAGTTTGTAAAGGTCCAACAAAGAACTTCAAAGGCTGCCTTAATACCTGTGCCACTTAGTGAATCAAAACAGGACAAAAAGGAACAGTTTGTAAAGGACCAACAAAGAACTTCAAAGGCTGCCTTAATACCTGTGCCACTTAGTGAATCAAAACAGGACAAAAAGGAACAGTTTGTAAAGGTCCAACAAAGAACTTCAAAGGCTGCCTTAATACCTGTGCCACTTAGTGAATCAAAACAGGACAAAAAGGAACAGTTTGTAAAGGTCCAACAAAGAACTTCAAAGGCTGCCTTAATACCTGTGCCACTTAGTGAATCAAAACAGGACAAAAAGGAACAGTTTGTAAAGGACCAACAAAGAACTTCAAAGGCTGCCTTAATACCTGTGCCACTTAGTGAATCAAAACAGGACAAAAAGGAACAGTTTGTAAAGGACCAACAAAGAACTTCAAAGGCTGCCTTAATACCTGTGCCACTTAGTGAATCAAAACAGGACAAAAAGGAACAGTTTGTAAAGGACCAACAAAGAACTTCAAAGGCTGTTTTAATACCTGTGCCACTTAGTGAATCAAAACAGGACAAAAAGGAACAGTTTGTAAAGGTCCAACAAAGAACTTCAAAGGCTGCTTTAATACCTGTGCTACTTAGTGAATCAAAACAGGACAAAAAGGAACAGTTTGTAAAGGTCCAACAAATAACTTCAAAGGCTGCTTTAATACCTGTGCCACTAAGTGAATCAAAACAGGACAAAAAGGAACAGTTTGTAAAGGACCAACAAAGAACTTCAAAGGCTGCTTTAATACCTGTGCTACTTAGTGAATCAAAACAGGACAAAAAGGAACAGTTTGTAAAGGTCCAACAAAGAACTTCAAAGGCTGCTTTAATACCTGTGCCACTAAGTGAATCAAAACAGGACAAAAAGGAACTGTTTGTAAAGGTCCAACAAAGAACTTCAAAGGCTGCTTTAATACCTGTGCCACTTAGTGAATCAAAACAGGACAAAAAGGAACAGTTTGTAAAGGTCCAACAAAGAACTTCAAAGGCTGCCTTAATACCTGTGCCACTTAGTGAATCAAAACAGGACAAAAAGGAACAGTTTGTAAAGGTCCAACAAAGAACTTCAAAGGCTGCCTTAATACCTGTGCCACTTAGTGAATCAAAACAGGACAAAAAGGAACAGTTTGTAAAGGACCAACAAAGAACTTCAAAGGCTGCCTTAATACCTGTGCCACTTAGTGAATCAAAACAGGACAAAAAGGAACAGTTTGTAAAGGACCAACAAAGAACTTCAAAGGCTGCCTTAATACCTGTGCCACTTAGTGAATCAAAACAGGACAAAAAGGAACAGTTTGTAAAGTACCAACAAAGAACTTCAAAGGCTTCCTTAATACCTGTGCCACTTAGTGAATCAAAACAGGACAAAAAGGAACAGTTTGTTAAGGACCAACAAAGAACTTCAAAGGCTGCCTTAATACCTGTGACACTTAGTGAATCAAAACAGGACAAAAAGGAACAGTTTGTTAAGGACCAACAAAGAACTTCAAAGGCTGCTTTAAAACCCAGACCACCATTTGAGCCCAAACCGCTAAAACAACAGTGGTTTGTCAGGCACAAAGGAGACAAGGACCAACAAAGAACTTCAAAGGCTGCCTTAATACCTGTGCCACGTAGTGAATCAAAACAGGACAAAAAGGAACAGTTTGTAAAGGACCAACAAAGAACTTCAAAGGCTGCCTTAAAACCCAGACCACCAATTGAGCCCAAACCGCTAAAACAACAATGGTTTGTCGGGCACAAAGGAGACAAGCTTCCAAGAGGCAGAGTTTCGGAGGACGCTCCAAGAATTTCAATGGCTGCCCTGAACCATTTATCACCGCATGAACCAAGACACGGCATACCAAACGTTCAGGATTCATCAACAGATGACGTTTTACCCGAAGTGCATTCAAGGATCTCGATGTATAAAACTTCATTATCAAAAACATCTGTGTCATACCAAAACAAACCTGAGTTTGACCTTCGAAATGACATGTCGAAAACAAAAGTTACGATGGCAGCGAGAGAGAGAGAGAGACCAATTTTATGGAAGAGAAATCTCTCTCAGATGGTTTCCCAGCAGGTAGCACAGCCAGTTCATACCATTGAATCTATAATACCTTTACCTCCAAATAGAGACCGTGTCCCTGTAAGAACATTTTTTCCGCCAATCACCAGCCACGTCCCTCACAGAACCGTTTTACCACCAATCACAAACGACGTCCCTGTAAGAACATTTTTTCCGCCAATCACCAGCCACGTCCCTCACAGAACCGTTTTACCACCAATCACAAACGACGTCCCTGTAAGAACATTTTTTATGCCATTCACCAGCCACGTCCCTCACAGAACCGATTTACCACCAATCACAAACTACGTCCCTTTCAGAACAGCGTTACCACCAATCACAAACCACTGCCCTAATCACAGGGAAAATACAAACCTTCATCCCATGTCAAGCGAGACTTGGTCCAAATTAATAAACAGCAGAAGAAATAACTAATAAGGAAATCTGCAAGTATGAATTTCTTATTAGAAAGAATTTCCTTGACCGACTGGACTGAATTTAACGATTCCTTTGAAGCTGTGACTGAGCTGCGTTACAAAGAGATTTGTAACAACGACACAAGTTCCAATTCTATTGGGAATCGTTTTGTTTGGCTCACATTTGGGATGCTGGTTGTTCTGAATGTGTGGGTTTCCTCTGGGTGCTCCAGTTTCTCCCACAGCTCAAAAAAAAAAAAAGTTTTCCCTGTTTGTCTGGGTTTGGGATGCTGGATGTTCTGAATGTGTGGGTTTCCTCTGGGTGCTCCAGTTTCTCCCACAGTTCCGAAAAAACAACAACAACAGGGGCGGCCGTGGTGTAGTGGTAATGGCAGTCATCTCCCGATCGGAAAGTTGGCGGTTCGACTCCCGGGACCCGCACCATGTGTCGTTGTGTCCTTGGGCAAGACACTTAACCCTGAGTTGCTCCCGGTAGGACTGGAAAGCACCTTGCATGGTAGTCTGCCGCCACCGGTTTATGAATGTGTGTAGCATTCAATATATGTGTAGCACTTTGAGATTTTCAGTAATGAAAAGTGCGTTATAAATTGAATTAATTATTATTATTATTATTAACAAAAAAATTACAGACATCAAAATAATGCAGGTAGAAAAGGTGAAACACACACACCTGTCCACCCTCATTTGGTGATCGGTCACGTCAGAAAGGTCATGCAGCGTTTAAAAAAAAATTAAATAAAAAAATATATATACATATATATATATACTGTA
>JBBPBX010036638.1:6860-21836 GCA_038048925.1 Garcialebias charrua | reverse complement strand
GGGGTCTACATGGGCCTCCTACTGGATTTAGAAGAGATGGCCAGGAGTAAAAGCTGACTTACATCCAAAAGCAACAGACCTCATTCTTGGGATGCAGTTGGGTTACAAGTTTCTTAGGTTGTGCCGTCCTGACGGGAAGGTCTGGTGCATCGTTCATCCCAGACGGACGTCTGCACAGATCCACCGCTTCCACCAAAACAACGGCTCAGCAGCGTCCAGCTTCCCTCGGAAGGTCTCTGGCTACAAACACACATATAAATATAAAATAATGTGTTTTTATATTTAAATGTGGTCGAGTTTGTTTCTGAGTTGCTGGATCTTGACTGATGTGTCTCCTTTGCCCCAGGACGGCACCGTCAGGACCATCCCAGGTCCTCCAGACCTCCCTCAGTTACCCAGATACCAAGACTGGAACAGAAACAGAAACACATGAACACATTTTCACATTTACTTCTTATAATAAAACAACCAGTGTGGGGTTTGGAAGAACTTTGTCCTGTAAGGCAAACTTAAGTTTACAAAAGCTTAAAACTCTAAGTCATCATCTGAAAAAAGATGTCAGGTCTTCTGGAAGGATTCTTTAGGTCCAGAGGACCTGACTTTATTTTTTTTAAAGATTTTTCTACCTGGATTAATGAGCATGCATCAGGGTATCTAAAGTCTTCAGGGTTTGTTTGTTGCTTTTTTAATTGGAAGCTTCTGGATTGGAAGTGAAATGCCAATCTACAGAATCCCAGCTTTTTTAAAGGATTTTTTTTGGGGGGGTGGGGGTGGGGGTGTACCATGTCAGGGATGTCTGAGAATCTACACCAGCACACAGTTCCCTGTGGTTAGAGCTCCATCCGACAAAGAAAAAGCCATATTTGAACACCATACAGAACCACTGCTGTTCAAATGGACTGAGGCAAAGGGAAAAACAGTTCCATGGTCAGACGGATCTGAGATTCGGTTTGGAAACCACTGAAGCCATGTCCTCCATGGTAAAGGGAAGGACCATCTGGTCTGTTAACAGCACACAGTTTAAAGGCATGGCTCGCTGATAGTATGGAGGTGCATTAGTGCCTCCTACAACATATTTACCAACAAAGAAGAAGAGAATAACAATAGTCTTGGAATGTGGAAGTTTTCGGCTCATTCAGCTGAGGCTCCTGTAATGTGAGCCTCCAGAGCAGAGTGATAGAGGAGAGCTGCACCAAGACTCAAACATAAAACAACAAATGAACTTGGTTACAGCATGTTGTGCAGAACACAGCTTTCCACCGAGTAGGCAATCGTGATTACAATATTGACCAAAATAATCATGATCATATTCTTTCTCCACATCAAGCAGTCCTAAGATGATCTAGACCAGTGGTTCTTAACCTTTTTTGAGCTACCGAACCCTCCAGTTTCATATGCCCACTCACCGAACCCCTCTTTTAATATATAAATTTTATATATTAAAAAAGAGGGTTCGAAAAAAAAAATCATATTTTATATTATAAAATATGATTTTTTTCCCCCCAAATTCTACAACATCACCTTGCTCGGTTCGTCGTTTCCATAACGGTAGTTTTTTTTTTAAGCCTTCAGGCTTTCTTCTGCTTGCATGATGTTGACACCACCACCCTGCATCTGCTGATTGACATGATTGAGAGCTGCAAATATATCAGCCATGTAAGCTAAAATCACAATGAAATCAGGATTTTTGAAGCAATCTGCATGACAATGTTGCTGCTCTTGCAATTACAGGCCTAATTCCACATGCATGGCAAAAACACGATTCAGCACCTGTCCTCGGGATAACCACCGAACATTAGAATGGTGCAGGAGTGCATTGAAAGTGTCAGAAAGTACCACAAAAAATTTAATTTACCTTAAACCAGAAAAAAATTTACTAAAAAAAAATGTTGCTGAAAAGGTAGAATAAAGTTAACTTAGCAGAAGAAAGCAAAAAGAATATATTTGCCCAATTAGGCTGAAAGAAGCAGAAATGAGCACAAAAATGTGGAAATTATCTGAAGAAAATCTAAAATTAGAAAAAAAGATTCAGCTGAAAAGTAGCTAAAATTGCAGAAAGAAGCATCACCAGAATGAAGTTGAGAGAGCACATTTTTGCTGAATTAGGCTGACATTTTTTGAAATAAGAGCATTAAATGTGGAATTTGCTTAAAAAGCTAAAATTAGCATCTGGCTCGTTTTTACCTTGAATTCAGCAAACGTTGTGTTCTTGTGTTCCCCGTCTCTATGCATCTTCATGAAGTGTTCCTTTAGTTTTGCCGGTGCAAGACTACAATAGAGTTGCTTAACTTCGCATTATCATGCAGATAGGACGCTGACTTCCATCCCGTTCCGTGACACACGTGAATCCATGTTGGACATATTCGTCCAACCACTTTCTTTTTTTGCTCAACATATTTAACGTAGTTTGTAAAATATTGTCAAAAAACACACGACGTACAACACGGCAGCCATTTAAATTTCCGCATCAGCACTGAATCTGCAGCCGTCACCAGTGTTGCCAGATTGGGCGATTCACCGCGATTTTCCTTCTGACTTTTGCGGGTAGAGAGTGCTTTGGGCGGGTGGGACTCTATCTGGCAACACCGGTCACACCGGTGTTTACACTAGCGTGTCTTTACATCCGGGGCAGAGGCTCTGCCGAACCCCTGAGACCGGCTCATCGAACCCCTGGGGTTCGATCGAACCCAGGTTAAGAACCAGTGATCTAGACTAAAACAGGTTTGGTAAAGGGAGGCGGGTGATGTGCATTCCTTTAATTAATGACAGAGTTGAAATCTCAGAGTCAGCAGAATAAAATCTAGGTGAGAACGAGAGGACAGATTAGTTTTCTAAATCGGTCCAGGTTTTAGGATGAGCATCATGACACGAGCAAGTTAAATGGTGCGTACTGACCTGGGCTTGGTAGAGTCCACCTGGGTCCCGAGGAGTGACTCCCACAAAGGAGGACTGACTGGTAGGGGGGGTACCGGGAGCAGAGTATGCTGTTGGTAGTAAATGTAAGCACACGTTATCCACAAATATGGTAGCTCTCACAACTCAAGGTCAGTCAGTGCAGCAACTTTAAAAACTTTCACAAATGAGCCACGTGTTTTAATCAAATGAGAGCAGGCTGACTCTGACGGGACTTTTGTTAAGACCAGTGGAAAAGTGAACAGCCCTGTTCCACTGGCTCCACTTGGTCCTGGTTCAGTCTCTCCACTGGGTGGTCCCACCCACCTCCAGCTCTCTTCCTAGAACCTACCGGGTTGAGGTTCCAAACAAGCTGAGCTCAGCTGAACCTAGACCGCAGGACATAGATTGGTCAAAGGCATCAATCATGAGAGCATCCCCATCACTAGAATCAAACCACCATTTTTAAAAGCTCTGCAGTGTCCAGTAATGTCTGTGTTTTTTCACTGAACACAGAATTCAGACGGAGCTAGACCAACTGGACTCAATTTATGGGCTTATGGGCTCAAACTGGTGGAGGAAAGGTGGCCTTGATGTCTCCACAACATTTTTTTTTTAAATAATGGCAGGGGGTGGTGAATGTTCAGTGACTTTATTTCCACTGTTGCCTTTGTGCTTGCTCAGGATGGAAGAGTGTGATGAAGTGAAGAGTCAACACAAGCTGCAGGCTTCCTTAAGGCTCAACCATAGCTCTGCGTATGTCCGTGCGCGTGTCCGTACACGCGTGCTGTACGCAGACAGTTCAGCCCCACAGCTCAGCGTACGTTCTCGCGTACATTCTTGCGTTTTCGCTCCAAATTCTTGACGTCATTTGAGCAGCTGCAGCGCAGAGCGTTTACCTACGGGACAAATTGAGGTCGCTGATTGGTCATTTGCTGACACGCCTACTGAATTGATTGACAGGTTGGGTGGGGGAAAAAAGGCGCGAGCTGGCAGCTGCAGCCGCAGCGGTGTTCTGTGTTTATATGTTAATAATTATGAAAAACAAATAAAAACAGGGAGCGCTGGTCCTGCAGCCCACACATCAGACCAGCACACCAGGAAATCTGCAGAACCTCCCGCAGCCACGCTGGACCTGAGTTTAATTCGCTTGTGACAAATTTGTTAATTTCTCATCATTTCAGTCATGGAGTCAACGGAGGAGGAAGCGATCACTGCCTTTTGGCAAAAAAACAAAAGAAAAGGCCAGATCAGGGATGAAGAAGGGGAATTTAATACATTTGTGTCGCATACAAAACAGTCCGGCGCCGGGCAGTTTATTGTGCGACAACGCGTTTGCGTACGCGGTCGTAAAATTTGAGCTTTGCGCGTACATGCCCTGCGCGGATACGCTTGTGCCTCTGCGTAGTACGTGCGTACAGCTGCGTACGGCCGTACGCAGAGCTATGGGTGAGCCTTTAGACAGACAACATTTACTAACTGGTTTTTGTAATATATGTGAATGTTTCTGTTCCGTGCCCTGAGATGACTTCTGCTGTGACATGGTGCTATGTAAATAAACTGAATTGACTGAATTGCTTTGATTTCTCCTTTATTGTCATATCTGTGTTTTATTCAATGGTATGTCTCCCCGTTTAGTTTCCATTCTTATCCATTTGTAAATTAAAATCATTCCTTGTGTAGTTCATGTTGCTGTCTTTCCAGTGTCATGTCCATTCTGCCCTCAATCAGCTCTCAGTGTTCAGTCAGCCTTCCATTCACACCTGTTCCTAGTCAATAATCATCCAGTTGCTGCCACACTCCACTCACCCTCTGTTCTGTTTAAACGGTCTCTTGACACCATCTCACCAGCGGCTCATTATATTAGTTTAACCTTATGTCTCCATCTTCCTTGTGCTCCTCTTGTGTTTCCCTAGTGTTGTCGTCTGTTGTAAGTTTTTGCCGCCACGTCAGCTTTTAATATGTTCATTTACAGGTACTTTGTATTTATTTGTTGGTAAGTTTCAGGCGGCAAGGCTAAGATGACCTGCCTACATTGAGGCAACATTTAGAGACAGTGTAGAACCAGGTTAGGCCAAATTAGAGTGAAGCGAGTCATGCTGACACGGGACGATGCAATAATGACAGGAGGTTCTTGAATTTGTTCAGATCCTTCATTTAGTTTGTCTTATTCCAATCTTCTTTGTACAGAAACACACTTCTTCTGTGTACATGTGCTCTGTGGACATGTACTATATGTGTACACAATGAGTCTGTAACTACTTACTGGGTGATGTGGGGGAATTTGCACCCCCTTCAGATGAGGAGGTGGAGGCCTTTGACTCTATGGGAGCGGTTGGTCTAGGGAGAGGGGGTGCTGGTCCATGGGGTCCCAACAACTGAGAGGTGATGTAATGACTGGGCATTTTCACTTGAGTGCTGCCGTTGAGCTGGAAACATTCACAAATACCTTAGTTACAGTTACAGTTTTCTCCAAGGTCAAAGAAACCTCTAAAACATTGAGTCAGAGTGCAATTTGACCTCCAAACATTCATTCTGGATTTGATTACAGTAGTCCCTCGTTTATTGCGGGGGATCCGTACCCTGAAGCCCCGCGATAAGTGAAAAACCGCAAAGTAGGAATGGTAGTACAAGTAGTAAGTAGTTGTTCATTTTAGTGTATATATATATATACACACACACACACACATACAGGTAATCCCCTACTTACGAACGAGTTCCGTTCCTACGTCCGTTCGTAACTCAAAAATCATCGTAAGTCGGAAAACACATACACACTGGTCGCCACCTATACACGTACATGTACGGTACTGTACAGTTACCAAGCACTTGACCTATCCTAACACAGTACCCTACATAATTATCAAAAAACACATACAGTACATTTGGAGCCATAATGAAGGGAAAAAGAGTTAATTTCTTACTGGGAGCTGGTGAATTCTTCCTCCGTCTGTTAGCATGTTAGCTTGTTGCACGTCCGAGCTCTGCAGCTTCCTGCTGCTTCACATGGTCCAAACTGTTTACAGTAAGGCCTGTTAGCATGTTAGCTCCATACATTTGGAGCCATAATAAAGGGGAAAAAAGAGTTAATAACTTACTGGGAGCTGGTGAAGCCGTTTCTCCGCATGTTAGCATGTTAGCTCCGTGTCCCGGTAACATCCAAGGCCTCGAAGCGTTTCTCCGCGTCTTAGCATGTTAGCTCCATGTCTCGGCAACATCCGAGGCCTCAAAGCCTTTTCTCCGCGTGTTAGCATGTTAGCTCCATGTCCCGGCAACATCCGAGGCCTCAAAGCCGTTTCTCTGCGTGTTAGCATGTTAGCTCTGTGTCCCGGCAACATCCGAGGCTGCCAAGCCGTTCCTCTGCGTTTTAGCATGTTAGCTCGGGGTCCCACGAACATCTGAGGCCGCGAGGCCGTTCCTCCGCCCGAGACGTCAACAGAGTTCACCAATCGTTTCCAGCTCATGTATCCGAGTGAGGCAACCTCTGATCGGACACCCGGTCCATCCAAAGCCGGCTGCCGAGGCCGGAGCTAACCGAAGCTAACCAAAAACTGCCGGACACTGCCGAAAACTGCCGGACACTGCCGGAAACTACGTAAATCGGCTTCTAAATAATAATAGTAATAATAATAATACTTTATTTATAAAGCCATTTAAAACAACCACAGCTGCAACAAAGTGTTGTACACATAAAATCAAGAAAATTTAAACACATAAAATAAGATTTTTCACACAAAAAAAATAAAAATAAAATAATGAGATGCGTGACTTAACCCCGAAACGTCGTAAGTCGAGGCCGTCGTAAGTTGAGGACTACCTGTATATATGCATTTTATTATTTTTAATATATGTATATACAGTAGTCCCTCTCTACTTCGAGGTTCATTTATCGCGGACTGTCAAAATGACACAACTGGCTGATTGATGGATGAGCTGTGGATTGTTTATTTAAAATAAATTATTTTAAATGATTTTGCACCATGTGTGAAGTCCACAAGTGCAAGAGAAAGCTCCCTCCTGCAGCCGATCAGCTGATTTCCTTCTCTGCCACCACACATTTCTCCTGCTGCATTTAACCCTTTGCTGTCCAGATGCACCGATCGACTTTTGTCTTTCAACTTAAAATTCAAAGTATGTCACATCATAAAAGTCATCATAATCACAAAATATAAGTGTTAAAAGTTATTTTTAATTATTTTAGAACTTCTATGCTCAGTTGTTGAAGTGTAATTGATCAGAAAGTGCATTTGTGCTCCGTGGTGCAGAGCTGAAGCTGTGTGACATCTCTTTCATGTCCTGCTGCACTTCTCTTCTCTACCATTTAAAGCTGCTATCTGCGATTTCTGTATGACCAAAACACTTAGAAAAATTTTCAACAAGGAAAAGCATTCTGCTCCCTCCCTCCAGTCCGTGGTCTGTGAACGTGAGATCTGCAGCTCCGCCCCCAGCTGCAGTCTCTCGGAGACATTGCGATATTCTGTGTTTATATGTTAATAAAACCTTCTAAAAAAATAAAATAAAACCATTGAGCGCTAGTCCAGCACACCAGAAGACCAGGAAATCTTCAGAGCCTCTGGCAGCCACGTTGAACCCTACTTTTATTCACTCGTGACAATTTCACTTCCTCATTCATTGCAGTCGGCAGAGGAAGCGGTACAGAGCGGTGGATGAAGCGATTATTTGACTTTTGGAAAAAAAAAAAAGTCCTGATCAGGGATTAAGAAGGGGAATTTAATACATTTGTGTGACATACAAAACAGTCCTGCATCGCTTTCCAATCCTTTGAACGAGAACGTGCGCGGCGCTGGGGCTGGGACAGGTGGGGGCGTGGGTTGGGGCGTGAGAAGCTCTGTTGAGGACAACTGGAACGCAGCTCTTTATTGGCTGATTAAAAACTCTGTTTTTATTGGCTGGAAAATGGCGTGTCACCTTTTCTTTTTAGAAATGCTTATTTACCACCTGGAGAAGCAAGGGGACAATATTTTTTTTTTTTTTTTTTCAGAGATTACCTGGCTAACATCAGTCTGTCAGGAGGTAGTGACAGAGTGAAGAAATATGTTTATAAAAAAGCTACATACTGAAGCTTAAAATTTAAATACTGTAACATTTTAAATAAACAATCCATGCTGCGTGGATTGCTTATTTAAAATGTTACAGTATTTAAATTTAAATAGTTTATTTAAGGAGAGAGATTGGGATTAACAGGTAATGAGTGAGTGTGATTACAGCCTGGCACATGTCATGACAAAGTTTACTGAACTTGAACTGAACTTGAACTTAGATTGTGACATCATGAATGTGGATTCAGTTGTTTCTTGTTTTAACACTCATTGTAAGGAAATATTAGACACTATAGCACCTTTTAAGCGCAGCACTGTCCAGCGTACAAACTGTCCTTGGACTAATAATGAAATTCTTAGTTTGAGGAGAGCATGCCGGAAAATTGAACGTCTGTGGAAACGTACTGGGCTGGTGGTTCACAGACTACATCTTAAGGAATTGATCTGCTCTTTGAACGAGATGCTTAAAACTGCCAGAGCTCGTTACTTTGCAAATCTCATCAAAACCAAAGGACGAAATCCAAAATTTTTATTTGATACGATTAAGAACATTGTCTCTCCAGCATCTTCGTCTCAACGTGATCTCACATATGCAGATTGCAATCGTTTTTTAAATTATTTCATTGATAAAATTACCAGCATCAGGGCAAATATTTGTCCCTCACCTGCCCTTCCTCTGGTTCCTTTATCACTGACCCCTGACAAATGGTCTTCTTTTACCCCTGTTTCAACTAAGGACATCTCAGATCTTTTGGGTCATATGACACTGTCATCGAGCCCCCATGATGTCCTCCCTACGTCTCTTTTTAAAGACATTTTTAGCTGTATTGGCCCCAGTGTCGTACAAATGATAAATTCCTCTCTTCATTCTGGCACTGTCCCACACCACTTTAAATCTGCTGTCGTCTGTCCTTTACTCAAAAAACCTAACTTGGATTCATCGTTGCCTGAAAACTACAGACCTATCTCCAAACTTCCCCTTCTGTCAAAAATCCTTGAGAAGGTTGTAGCACAACAGCTAAACTGCTTTTTGGAGACTGATGACTTTATGGATTCTTTTCAGTCTGGTTTTCGCAAACTTCACTCCACAGAAACTGCATTATTAAAAGTTTCTAATGATGTGTTGATGGCAGCTGATTCTGGAAACTACACTGTGTTGGTTTTATTGGACTTGTCTTCGGCCTTTGATACAGTGGATCACACTGTTTTGATCAACAGAATGAGAGAGTTTTTTGGCATTTCTGGCACTGTTTTAAATTGGTTTATTTCTTATTTATCCGAAAGGTCTTTTACTGTTTTTATGAACAATGTTCACTCTGATGTTGCGCGGCTGTCTTGTGGGGTACCCCAAGGTTCAGTTTTGGGCCCGATCCTCTTTTTATTGTATCTACGCCCTTTAGGTTTTATTTTGAAACGTTACAGTAATGTATCTTATCACTTGTATGCTGACGACATCCAGCTGTACTGTTCTTTTCGAATTCTGAGTTCCATAAATTGACTGAACTCAGAAACTGTCTGTTGGATATCAAATCATGGCTGAACGACAATTATCTACAGTTAAATGCAAATAAAACAGAGACTCTTATCATTGCCCCGGATGATAAAATCCAAATTATCCAACAGCATCTTACGTTTTTAAATCTTTCAGTAAATAAGAACATCAGAAATTTGGGTGTCGTCTTTGATAGTTCTTTATCTTTGGACAGTCATTGTAAAGTGTTAGTTAGAAATTGTTTTTATCATCTAAGAAACATTTCAAAATTACGAAGTATTGTATCACAGAAGGAACTGGAGATGATTGTTCATGCTTTTATTTCGTCTCGGTTAGATTACTGTAACAGTCTTTTAATGGGTCTGAACAAATCTTCTTTAGCTCGCCTTCAGTCTGTGCAAAATGCTGCAGCGAGGCTGCTAACTAGAACCAATAGAAGAGCCCATATCACTCCTGTTCTGGCCTCCCTGCATTGGCTCCCCGTGCATTTCAGGAGTCATTTTAAAATTTTGGTTTTAACTTTCAGGGCATTGCATGGTCAGGCTCCCAAATATTTATCGGACCTTTTGAAGCCTCTCCGTCCCACCAGGACTTTGAGATCTTCAAATCAAATGCTACTGATGGTACCAAGAACGTATTTTAAAACACGTGGAGACAGAGCATTCCAAGTGGTGGCCCCGAGGCTTTGGAACGCTCTCCCTCTGTCACTGCGCAGCTCAGACTCTATCGACTCTTTTAAAAAAGATCTTAAAACGTATTTATTCAGACTGGCTTTTAATTAAATTTTATGTATTTTTTCTTTTTATTCTTTTTATTTTTGCTTGTGAAGCACTTTGTGATGTCATTGTCTGTGAAAGGTGCTATATAAATAAAGTTTACTTACTTACTTACTTACTTACTGCTGTATCTCTACTTGGCGGTTTTTCACTTATGGTGGGCGTGGTCCCAAACACCCGCGATAAACGAGGGACTACTGTATTAAGGAATTTTAAACCCTTCCCACAAAATTGCACTATTTTAAACAATGTTTCTAAACACTCTAGAGCACAGCATGTCATGATTTCAGCTCTCTGCCTCAGCTGCTCTCTGCCATCTGCCAGCGCTCTCGGACACGCCCACTTTTCCATTGCAGAGCGGAGATTTGACATGCTGGAGAAGCATCCTCCTGCAGTTGTGAGCTGAACTCAGGCACAGCACGTAAAAAATAACTTTAAATAATGTATTTACATATAAATTTCATGCCGATTTGTGCAGCTCCTCCATCAGTCAGCCAGTTGTGTGTCATGTCCAATCTTATTTTGAAAAACCACGATAGAGCGAGTCTACGAAAAACTAAAAGTAAAATAGCAAGGGACTACTGTACTACAAACAAATGTTACAGGTAAAGTTTTTACCTTATCTTTAAAATCCAACACCCGCCATTATAGACCCAAGCGCTGTTAAGGGGTGATCACTGTCATAGAATAGGATAGTTATATGTTTTTTTACATACATGCCACACAACACACCAGTCAAGGAAACACCCAAGCACATAGCCAATAATTACTGAAGACTGATTATGTCATGACAGAGACTGGGCACAGGCAGGACTGTGTATTCACAGGTGGAAGTGTGTTTTCAAAGGTAGGAGTGTGTATTTACAAGCAGGAGTGTGTAACAGTCAGTGTGTTCACAGTCAGGAGTGTGTGTTCACAGACATGAGTGTGTATTGAAAGGTAGGAGGGTGTGTTGACAGACATAAGTGTGTGTTCACAGGCAGGAGTGCGTATCCATAGGCAGGAGTGTGTGTTCACAGGCAGGAGTGTGTATCCACAGGCAACAGTGTGTATCCACAGGCAGGAGTGTGTGTTCGCAGGCAGGAGTGTGTATGCACAGGCAGGAGTGTGTGTTCACAGGCAGGAGTGTGTGTTCACAGGCAGGAGTGTGTTTAGAAAGGCAGGAGTGTGTATCCACAGGCAGGAGTGTGTATCCACAGTCAGGAGTGTGTATCCACAGGAGTGTGTGTTCACAGGCAGGTGTGTGTGTTCACAGGCAGGAATGTGTATGCACAGGCAGAAGTGTGTATGCACAGGCAGGAGTGTGTGTTCACAGGCAGGAGTGTGTGTTCACAGGCAGGAGTGTGTATTCACAGGCAGGAGTGTGTATTCACAGGCAGGAGTGTGTATGCGCAGGCAGGAATGTGTGTTCACAGGCAGGAGTGCGTATCCACCGGCAGGAGTGTGTATGCACAGGTAGGAATGTGTGTTCACAGGCAGGAGTGTGTATGCACAGGCAGGAATGTGTGTTCACAGGCAGGAGTGCGTATCCACCGGCAGGAGTGTGTTTAGAAAGGCAGGAGTGTGTATTCACAGGCAGGAGTGTGTGTTCACAGGTAGAAGTGTGTATGCACAGGCAGGACTGTGTGTTCACAGGCAGGAGTGTGTGTTCACAGGCAGGGGTGTGTTTAGAAAGGCAGGAGTGTGTATTCACAGGCAGGAGTGTGTGTTCACAGGCAGAAGTGTGTATGCACAGGCAGGAATGTGTGTTCACAGGCAGGAGTGTGTATCCATAGGCAGGAGTGTGTGATCACAGACATGAGTGTGTGTTCACAGACAGGAGTATGTGTTAACCGGTAGGAGTGTGTGTTCA
This sequence comes from Garcialebias charrua, assembly GCA_038048925.1. NCBI lineage: Eukaryota > Metazoa > Chordata > Actinopteri > Cyprinodontiformes > Rivulidae > Garcialebias > Garcialebias charrua. The sequence goes on along the minus strand of JBBPBX010036638.1, from coordinate 9,764 downwards.
CAGGCAAGAATGTGTATTCACATGCAGGAGTGTGTGTTCAAAGGCAGGAGTGTGTATTCACAAACAGGAGTGTGTGTTCACAGGCAGGAGTGTATGTTCACAGACATGAGTGTGTGTTCACAGTTAGGACTGTGTATTCACAGACATGAGTTTGTGTTCACAGACATGAGTGTGTGTTCACAAACATGAGTGTGTGTTCACAAACAGAAGTGTGTGTTCACTGGTAGGAGTGTGTTTTGAAAGGCAGGAGTGTGAATTCACAGGCAGGAATGTGTGTTCACAGGCAGGAGTGTGTTTTGAAAGGTATGTGTGTGTATTCACATGCAGGAGTGTGTGTTCAAAGGCAGGAGTGTGTATTCACAGGCAGGAGTGTGTGATCACAAGCAGGAGTGTGTGTTCACAGACATGAGTGTGTGTTCACAGGCAGGAGTGTGTGTTCACAGGCACAGCAGGAGTGTGTGTTCACAGGCAGGAGTGTGTTCACAGGCAGGAGTGTGTGTTCACAGGCAGGAGTGTGTGTTCACAGGCAGGAGTGTGTGTTCACAGGCAGGAGTGTGTGTTCACAGGCAGGAGTGTGTTCACAGGCAGGAGCGTGTGTTCACAGGCAGGAGTGTGTGTTCACAGGCAGGAGTGTGTGTTCACAGGCAGGAGTGTGTGTTCACAGGCAGGAGTGTGTGTTCACAGGCAGGAGTGTGTTCACAGGCAGGAGCGTGTGTTCACAGGCAGGAGTGTGTGTTCACAGGCAGGAGTGTGTGTTCACAGGCAGGAGTGTGTGTTCACAGGCAGGAGTGTGTGTTCACAGGCAGGAGTGTGTGTTCACAGGCAGGAGTGTGTGTTCACAGGCAGGAGTGTGTGTTCACAGGCAGGAGTGTGTGTTCACAGGCAGGAGTGTGTGTTCACAGGCAGGAGCGTGTGTTCACAGGCAGGAGCGTGTGTTCACAGGCAGGAGTGTGTGTTCACAGGCAGGAGTGTGTGTTCACAGACATGAGTCTGTGTTCACAGACATGAGTCTGTGTTCACAGACATGAGTCTGTGTTCACAGACATGAGTCTGTGTTCACAGACAGGAGCGTGTGTTAACAGGTAGGAGTGTGTGTTCACAGGCAAGAATGTGTATTCACAGGCAGGAGTGTGTATTCACAAGCAGAAGTGTGTATTCACAAGCAGAAGTGTGTATACACAGGCAGAAGTGTGTATTCACAGGCAGGAGTGTGTATTCACAAGCAGAAGTGTGTATTCACAAGCAGAAGTGTGTATTCACAGGCAGGAGTGTGTATTCACAGGCAGAAGTGTGTATCCACAGGCAGGAGTGTGTGTTCACAGACATGAGTCTGTGTTCACAGACAGGAGCGTGTGTTCAAAGGCAGGAGTGTGTATTCACAAGCAGAAGTGTGTATTCACAGGCAGGAGTGTGTATTCACAGGCAGGAGTGTGTATTCACAGGCAGGAGTGTGTATACACAGACATGAGTCTGTGTTCACAGACAGGAGCGTGTGTTCAAAGGCAGGAGTGTGTGTTCACAGACATGAGTCTGTGTTCACAGACATGAGTCTGTGTTCACAGACATGAGTCTGTGTTCACAGACAGGAGCGTGTGTTGACAGGTAGGAGTGTGTGTTCACAGGCAAGAATGTGTATTCACAGGCGGGAGTGTGTGTTCAAAGGCAGGAGTGTGTATTCACAAGCAGAAGTGTGTATTCACAAGCAGAAGTGTGTATTTACAGGCAGGAGTGTGTATTCACAGGCAGGAGTGTGTAATTACAGGCAGTGTATTCACAGGCAGGAGTGTATTTACAGGCAGTGGTGTGACGTTCGGTGCGCTCTTCTTCTCTTTTCTCTTCTAAAACAAATAATAGATTTTCCATTTCCTCGTCCACGTTCTCACTCTGTTTCAGACTCTGTTTTTCTTTTCCATCTCTGACTTTTCTGTCTGAGAAGTTTTGACTCCTCGGCTCCGTCCATCCGCAGCTCCTTTCCCCACCTCAAACAGAAGCTGTAGCTCCACAGTCAAAAATGGCCTTGTTGTTTTGACTCAAACACACTAAAACTGACTAAACTAAACACTAAACACACTGAACTACACCCTAACTATAAAATCCAAACATGCTAAATACCACAAATCTCTCAAACCTCATGACTCACTCCCACTCTCGCTGTGTCTCTATCGCTGCTGAACTTCCTTCAATGTCCGTGTCCTTGTCATTCTTCCTGTAGATTTTTCGATGATTGACAAATAAGAGAGTGTGTGTGTGTAGGGGGGGTTGGCTATTTGTATGGTAAGGGATGGGGGTGTTTTCTTTGCAACTGGCTCCATTATTGGGCAATAGAAATTTGGCGGTCAGATCCCTGGTGTGATATCAAACCTTTTATGGAAGTGAAGGCGCTGTTTCCAAAGCTGTGACTGAAACACCTTGAAATAGTCTCAAAAACTATGTTTTTCAAACCAGTGTGCATTACATTTCAAGATTTGCCAAAGAACATACAGTAGGTATTTATTTGCCATGTCTCTGTTATATTTTGCTAAATATGTAATGTGAAAAAAATGGTGGGTGTTGGACTTTAAAAAAGGCTCATAGTGGGTTCAAGAAAAACATTAAAACAAAACTTTTGCAAAAATCTGTTCAGACTCTGAGAAAACAGAATTTTCAATACAGTATTGTTTCTGTCGTGCTTTGTTTAGTATGGGGATTCAGAGCTGCAGACTGGAGCAGAAAACTGAATTGTTTGGTGAATAAAGACTGAAACATATGGTTTTGGCTTCTGCTGCTCATGTATTCTTAATTAAGCCGATTGTTAGAAGTGTATCTGAGTGTGTATCGAATAAGCCACACCCTGTGTTTACAGCTGCTAAAAGAGGTGAGTCCCACTTTGTCATTCAGACCAAACAGATGTTTATTTCAACCATC
>JBBPBX010036637.1:15930-31375 GCA_038048925.1 Garcialebias charrua | reverse complement strand
CCTGGACAGCAGACCTTCATCTTAATTTTAAATGAAACTAAACAATCCTGCATGCACTTTTTATATTTATATAAAAAATGTTAAGTTAGGGTCATATGGTCAAAGAAGCAGTTTAAAAGTGACTGTTTTATGTCTGAAGTTGATTTAAGATCGCATTACAGCTAAACTATTCTTGTTGGCAACTAATTAACAATATTTCTATATATTTTAATACTTTTTTTAACAGTACCTATCAAGATCAAAATGATTACTTTTTGAGAATCTAGTTCCAGGCAGCACGGTGGCACAGTTGGTAGAGCTGCTGCCTCTCAGTGATCAGGTCCCTGGTTCAAATCCCAGTCTGGGGACTTTTCTGGGTTGAGTTTGCATGTTCTCTCCGTGCTGCGTGGGTTTTCTCCAGGTACTCCGGTTTTCTCCCACAGACCAAAAACATGCATGTTAGACTGACTGGTAACTCTAAATTGTCCACAGGTGTGAATGAGAGAGTGAATGGTTGTTTGTCTCATTTGTCTCTATGTGTCTCTGTGATGGACCGGAGACCTGTCCAAGGCGTCCCCGCCTCTCAAACAGTGATTGCTGAACATGGGCACCAGTGACCCCTGCATCCCGAAAAAAGGAAAAAGCGGGTAAAGATGACGGATGGATGGAAAATCTAGTTCTCATTTCAAACTCTAGGCGTGTTTCCATCAAGGTTTCTAGGTGCGCATTATGAAGCATCGCATCAGAAAAGCTAAATGGAAACGGCATAATTCGAGTTAACTTCCTCTAAGTCGCTCTAAAGTTTATACGCTCGCTTGAGGTAGTTTTTGGGGAGTCGATTCAGAGCTGAGTCGGCTAAACGACAGATGGAAACAGATTAGCCGACTCAGTTCTGCCGCAGCGAACATTCACGTCACGTGACTGATCAGCTGTTTCCGCTCCGGACAACATGTAACATCGCTAAAACTAGTTGGCATGACAGAATAAATACAACTTGCCCGATAGCAACACATACCTGAAATATTCTCTCCATTTTGCCGAGATGTCTGTTTTCAAACGCTACTTCCTGTTTACTGTGGAAGTGCGTAACGCTGACGTCTGACGTATGGCGCTGACGTGTGACGTAATGACGCTGACGTCTGACGTAGAGACGCTTTGCGTGGCATTGCAGATGCGCTTCAAGCCAGTTAATGGAAACACTTCTGATCCTCATAATTTTAATTTACATTTTAGCGAAATTTTCTAAAATTCGCTCAAAAATCGAATTTAAATTGGATGGAAACATAGCTAATGACACATGGCAGCTCCAACTCACAAATGTATCATGAACATAAAGTCACTGTGGCTTGACTTGATGAGAGAGCATGTCGTCTTTTTGCAAACGTCACTAAGGCCTTCATCTGAGGAACGACCTGCTCCTCTGCCCAACTATTTCAGTACATATTTCTCACACAAAAATCTCCAACAATGCTTAAAAGATGAGCAAAGGGATGACCTTAAAATCAGATGAATACTTGTGTTTGGAGAACTGGAGCATGGAACATGGAAAAGCTGCATGGGAATGTTCTATTTATCTACCCTATTCTGGGAATAGAAACAATACTAGCCATAACAACTACGCACTCCCAAGATGACTGATAAGATGCCAATTAGATGAGCTCAGTCTTGGGAATGTGTGTGTGTGTTTATTAAAAAGAGAGGGAAGAAAGAAGACAAACGATAAGACTGATAGAGAAAAAGAGATGTGATGGGAGCGCGCAGGGAGCAGAAGCACACAGCATTGTTGAAACCAGTGTAGAAGAACTGTTATATTTTTATAAAGTGGGGTTACATGGGGCGGATCAGTCGTAGAGCTGTTGCCTCTCAGCGAGAAGGTTGCCGGTTCAAATCCCCGCCCAGGAGCTCTCTGGGTGGAAAGGTAGGAAAAGAGACTGTCCAGATGACCTGACTGAACATTGTTGGATTAGTACCTGGATTATGGAGCATGAACCTTGGTGTTTCTGGGTGCAGTTTGCATGTTGTCTCTGTGCATGTGTGGGTTTTCTCCAGTTTCCTCCCACAGACTAAAAACATGCATGTGACTGGTAGCTCTAATTGTCTCTAGGAGAGAGAGAGAGAATGGTTGTTTGTCTCTATGTGTCCCTGTAATGGACTGGAGACCAGTCCAGGCTTGTTCCCCACCTCTCACAAGCCATGTTTACATGGACATAAGTAATCAGATTAAACTGCCATTCAGAATAAAAAGATATCATGTAAACTCCTCATTCAGATTATTCTTTGTTGATTCAGCTCGATCCAAATTAATTTGTAATTAGAACAAGACGGGTGATTTATGCTGATTCATAATCTGAACGTTGTGCATGTAAACACTTAATCTGATCATTTTATTCTGATTGTGGAAAACTGACCTGACTGCACATGTGTCTAGATGATAATATGTCTGGAATCTAAACTGGTCAGTGAGCGGCACAACATTTCTACTAGAAACTTTGAAAGAGCTCAAAATGATGTGTGTCACCTGCAGCTCAGTGAGGGAGAGCAGGAACGACTCCACGTCATTAAAACCTGCTGCGGGTCCATGTTGGGTGCTCACAGGGCTTAATTTGTAAAATGATTGATGCTGGAACAGCGGGCAGGCGGGGAGGGGGGGTTGTGGGTCCTCTCACAGAAAATGTGACAGAGATGTCATTTCCTGCATTTTGCTGTATTTGAACAGGTTGCTACACATCAACATTTACCTACATTTATAGACACTTAATAAAATTACTATTTTGGAGAAGAACAGCAGGTTGTGTGTGTCAATGAGAAGCTCTGGTTCTGTCAGGTGTCCTGAACCCCCCTCCCCCACCTCCCTCCCTTCATGGTTCTGACCTGAACTCTTCTCCGCTGAATTTGTTGCTCCTGCTCCAGTTCTCATGGCACCGTTTGAAACACCTGAAGGCTTCAATTATCTGTTGTCCATCCATCCATCTGTCAATCCATCCATCTGTCAATCCATCCAACCATCCATTCATCCATCCACCCATCCATCATCCATCTGTCAATCCATCCAACCATCCATCCATCCATCCATCCATCCATCCACCCATCCATCCATCCATCCAGCCATCCATCTGTCAATCCATCCATCTGTCAATCCATCCAACCATCCATCCATCCATCCATCCATCTGTCAATCCATCCATCCATCTGTCAATCCATCCATTCATCTGTCAATTCATCCATCTGTCAATCCATCTATCTGTCAACTCATCCATCCATCCCTCCACCTATCCATCCATCCATCCATCCATCTCTCCATCCATCCATCCATTTCTATTAAAATAAATTGGGCTGTCTTTTTAACATTTTGATCGCTGTTGTTATTTTGACTAATTAGCGTCGTTTTTTGAAACGTGACATAATGTGAATAACAAATCAAACATTTTGATCTTTGTATTTTTTATTTATTTTTTACAGTAAGCTTTTTTAAATTATTATGTCTGAAGTGTAGCAGGAGTTCAGACACCTGATGTTGTGTGAGTGCTATGTAGAGCTGTCTGGAGACATTTCTGTGCGTAACGCGCACTGTCCACAGGCATTTATTTATTATTCTGTTGAATAAATGATCGTTTCTGTTTCGGGGGTCTGAGAGGAGGAAAGGGGGTGCTTTTCAGTGTGCAACGCTGTTGTAGGGACAATTTTGGAGAGGAGGAGGAGAGACTCACTCCGCACAGAACCTCAGTGCGTAAATGCGACCATCTGTCCCACCGTCCTCACTCCCCCTGCCTTTAGGCAACATCATCTTTAGTGAAATACTTCCACACTGTTGATGAATTTCTACCTGTTTGAGAAGACTTGGCCTGCTCCTCATCTTCCATCTGCTTGGAAGAATCTGTTTTGTAGCCAGAGGCCCGGCGCTGATCATGTGACACAATAACTGACTGCGACCAGTCGATGCGAAATTAAAAAATTCATGAGATGTCCTAGAATCGACTAGTCAACTAGTCAGTGCTGGGCAGCGCTAATCCAAAAATTAGTTACGCTATTTCTAAAGCACTTATTAATTTATTTAGGTCTGCAATTTCAAAAGTGCTTATGTATTAGCAAAGCTAGCGGAAGCTAAATGCTAACGCGCTAACGTGCAAATGGCGAACTACTTTTTTTAATCCAGCAGATTTGACCATTTCGTGAAACGGTTAAGCTCAGAAAAACCTTGTGCTATAAAGTCAGCTAAGAAATATATTTTTTCTCAGCAAAGAAATAATTGTTTTTACCGTGTTTTGTTGTAAAGTCCTTTGCTTCTGTGGCCGTCGCCATTTTGAACAGGGCAAATGAGGCGCTGACGCGTCGCGTAGGCCGCTGAGAAACATCCATAAGTTCACCCTCCATGTTAAAAACTCTTCGTCTGACTCTTCGAAAACAAGCAATAAGGCTGCAGAGTAACACACTGGCTGCTAACTGCTATAGAGAGAGCGCTCTCTCTAGCCAAGAGACTGAGGGGGACGCTTTTTTGTCACGGACCACATCCGGCGCTGACAGGATATGGTCTGTTAGCAGTCGTCCGGTTGATTTAAGAGCCCGTAAATAAGTTTTTTCGTTTTTACTGATAGATAATTAGTTATTAGCGGTACTGCATTTTAAATAAAAATAGCGCAAATCCGCTTATGAATTATAAAAGTTAGTCAATCCGCTATAACGCTGACAAATTCTTTAGGTCCGCCATAAGCGGATTAGCGCTTTAGCGCTCCCTAGCGGTCTGGCGCCCACCTTTGCAACTAGTCAATTCAACCCCTAGTTCCTACATGTTTACACAATGCTCTGAGAAACTACATTAGCTCATATTGTTCACACATAAACAAACACCAGTTCTGGTCCGCGCCGGAAGTTGCACTCATAATTCATGCAAGGTAGCATGGAGGCTAGGAATAAGGTGGATACATCCAATTAATGGCAGCACGGTGGCACAACTGGTAGAGCAGCTGCCTCTCAGTGAGCCGGTCCCTGGTTCAAATCCCGGTCCGGGGGCCTTTCTGGGTGGAGTTTGAATGTTCTCTCCGCGCATGTGTGGGTTTTCTCCGGGTACTCCGGTTTCCTCCCACAGACCAAAAACATGTATGTTAGCAAAGGTGGGCACCGGAGCGCTAAAGCGCTTATCTGCTTACAACCGACCTAAACAATTTGTTAGCTTTACAGCGGATTGACTAACTTTTATAATTCATAAGCGGATTTGCGCTATTTTTATTTAAAATGCAGTACCGATAATAACTAATTATCTATCAGTAAAAACGAAAAAACTTATTTACGGGCCCGGACGACTGCTAACAGACCATATCCTGTCAGCGCCGGATGTGGTCCGTGACAAAAAAGCGTCCCTCCCCCTCAGTCTCTTGGCTAGAGAGAGTGCAGTTATCATCCACTGTGTTACTCTGCAGCCTTATTGCTTGTTTTCGAAGAGTCAGACGAAGAGTTTTTAACATGGAGGATGGAAGAATCTGTTTTGTAGCCAGAGGCCCGTAGAAAGTTTCTCTGTGCTCATAGGGGTGGCCGTGGATGAACTTATGGATGTTTCTTAGCGGACTACGCGACGCGTCTGGATTTTAAAATGTAGTTCGCCATTTGCCCTCTTCAAAATGGCGGATGCGACGGCCACAGAAGCTAAGGACTTTCCAAGAAAACACGGTAAAAACAATTATTTCTTTGCTGAGAAAAAATATATTTCTTAGCTGACTTTATAGCACAAGGTTTTTCTGAGCTTAACCGGTTCAAATGGTCAAATCTGCTGGATTAAAAAAAGTAGTTCGCCATTTGCCCTGTTCAAAATGGCGGTTAGCGTGTTAGCATTAGCGTCCGCTAGCATTGCTAATACATAAGTGCTTTTGAAATTGCGGACCTAAATAAATCAATAAGTGCTTTAGAAATAGCGGAACTAATTTTTGGATTAGCGCTGCCCAGCACTGTATGTTAGGCTCTCTAAATTGTCCCTAGGTGTGAGTGAGAGAGTGAATGGTTGTTTGTCTCTATGTGTCCCTGTGATGGACTTGCGACCTGTCCAGGGTGTACCCCACCCCTCGCACAGTGATTTGCCAGACATGGGCACAGGCGACCCCCGTGATCCAAAATGGAAGAAGTGGGTAAAAGATAATGGATGGACATCCAACTAATGTGGCACTTGGATTTAAATCAGGGTTCTGTCCACTTTAGAAGTGAGATCAGTGTTCATGGATGGAATAAAGTAGTCTCAGCAGGAGATGAAATCATCTTCAAAATGGGAAGAAATGACTCGTCCTGATGGAGTGACCACCCACCTGACATCACACATGACAAATCCTCCTCAAATGAATGACCAGCTTACACACTTGGCACTGGGAAGCAGCTGTGTCCTCAAACCTCATGCCAAGGAGATGTCTAAACATTCATCGCAACAAAAGAGTTAAGAGGAGACTTAATCAGCTTCATTCACACCTGCCAGCTAAAGAAGTGATAGACCACAAGATGCTTGCCAAGAAACAGACTGATATGTTTCTAAAGAAGAGCATGAAACTCTTTCAGTGTCAGGCCATTGTTGGTCATGTTGGATGTTTCATTTGCACTGAGCTGAAGGATGAATATTTATAGCTGGATGTAAAGACGTAGAAAGTTTCTCTGTGCTCATAGGGGCGGCCGTGGTGTAGTGGTAATGGCAGTCGTCTCCCGATCGGAAAGTTGGCGGTTCGACTCCCGGGACCCGCACCATGTGTCGTTGTGTCCTTGGGCAAGACACTTAACCCTGAGTTGCTCCCGGTAGGACTGGAAAGCACCTTGCATGGTAGTCTGCCGCCACCGGTTTATGAATGTGTGTAGCATTCAATATATGTGTAGCACTTTGAGATTTTCAGTAATGAAAAGTGCGTTATAAATTTAATTAATTATTATTATTATTATCATCAGTTTAAGACTTTGCAACAATAAAACTAGTGTGAAAGACAAAAGGGCTAAAATAGAAATGTTAGGCATAAATAACTGAAATTATTAATGGATTGGCAGTGCTTACAGTGACAGTGCATGTCATCCACCACCCTTCATTATAGTTTTAGACCAAGATCATCTTGTGTTGGGAAATGTCAATGTTATAGCCAATTTTAAACCTTTAAAAAAAAGAAAGTAGAATTTCATGCAATATTGCAAGATCTTGTGTGATCGCACATGATCCTTTAGGACTTAAGAGTACAGTATGTTGCAAAAACTACACTCAGATTTATCCCAATATCAGAATCAGAATCAGAATCAGAATCAGGTTTATTGGCCAAGTATGTTGACACACACAAGGAATTTGTTTCCGGCTGTTCGTGTCTCTCTAGAAAATGTCTCTCTAAGGCAGCGTTTCTCAAATAGTGGGGCGCGCCCCCCTGGGGGGGCGCAGTGCGATGCCAGGGGGGGCCCGGGCTCTTGTGACCCAGTTTTGAATTTTCTTATTGCGCCGCGGAACTAAAATTCCTAGGCGTGTTTCAGCACGGCGCTATTATCTGTAGCACGCGTAGCATTAGCTTCTCGCTGCGTTGTCTTGTTTGGGAAAGTTATGGCTTCCTTGTTTAAAAAGACGAGCGCAAGTCCAAAGCTGTTGTTTCACGCAGACTGGTGCAGACATGCAGAGGCGCGGAGCGCTCCGCCACGAGAGAACAAACGAGATCTGCAGCTGCAACACGTTCTTTTTTTTCAACACGTCTTGTTAACGGACTTGAAACAACTTCATCCCAACGTGAACGTCTCTTCTAAAAGCAAGAAAAGCAGCTTGTTGCAACACCGCTAACAGCAGCATTTAAACTTCCATGAGGTAAATCAGAACGGTCCAGATCACAGTCGCAGCTGTAGAAGTTTTAAAGCTCTGGGTTGATGTGCAGGCTTTAAAGTTCGTGAGCTCCGCCACAACATCCATCATGTCAACACTTCAGACTGTTTTGAAGCTCCGCTCCAGAACTGAAAGTAACAAAGTTCATCACTTTATGAAAAAAATAAAACTGATGTCAACAAGCCCTGGAGCTCTGATGATGATGATGACCGAGCGATTTAACCACCTCATAACAAACGTTCAAGAAGAGGTATTGTTGTCTTATTAATATTATCATCTATATAATTTTTTAATTTAAAGTTATAATCTTATTAACTCTTTCTTTTTTACCTCTTTGTGTTCTTCAGGGAAATCCACCACATCACCTCCAGTAGAAGTGTGTGACTGAACTCTGAACTTTTCCAGAGACACCCTGATGCATGCTCAATAATCCAGGTAGAAAAATCTAAAAAAAGCTAAGTCTGGTCCTCTTCCAGGGACCTGTCCCACCTGGGGGAGCAGGTCCAAGAAGAAGTTGTGAGTAATGAGGACAAATTGCACTACTTTTACACTACCTTTTATATCTACACTACTGCTGATATATACTGTATATTCTTTTTACTAGCCTTATTGCATATGCCACTTTACCTCTGCACACCTGCTTCTGCAGGACTTGGTGGCTGCAGAAGAGGTCATGCAATCATGTGGATCATCTGTTCTGGAATAGGCACATCTAAAACATTCAGAGCAGGGAGACCTGAGGACTTGAATTGAGAATCACAATTTTATATACAAATTATACTACAGTGGACGTATAATAAACCTTTTTCTTTTTAACCCTCTTTTGGTATGTGCGAGGTTATTACAGCCACCGTATTTATAGTCGCAGCGGAGAGTAGGGGGGCGCGGACCGGATTCTTCTTCCTGTGGGGGGGCTTAACAGAAAATAATTGAGAAGCACTGCTCTAAGGAATGATCACATGGGGGTTGGGAATGGGTTGGGGGTGTATGGCAAGCCGTTTTAACATTAAATCGGATTCAGGGCACTTCAATTCCAGATATCTGAAATTGAATTATGACTAGTCATAATAGCTATTTAAGATATCTTGAATTACATTCTGACTAGTCAAAATTCCTATTTGAGATATCTCTAATTACATTCTGACTAGTCAAAATGACGTCAGATTTTCCATTGAGTTGAATGGAGGCTTCAATTTAAGATATCTTGAAATGAATTTTGACTAGTCGTAAATACAATTCTAGATATCTCTAATTTAATTTTGACTAGTCATAATTAGCTTTCAAGATATCTCGATCTTAGTTCTGACTAGTCATAATTACAATTACAGATATCTTTAATTACGTCATCATTTAAGATATCTTAAATGTATTTATGACTAGTCAAAATGTATTTATGACTAGTCAAAATGTAATTCAAGATATCTTAAATAACTAATATGACTAGTCATAAATCAATTTCAGATATCTAGAACTGTATTTATGACTAGTCAAAATTCCTTTTAAGATATCTTTAAATGAATTCAAGATATCTTAAATATTTTATCATGTGGACGGCGTTTCTATTTAAGATATCTGGAATTCACATTTTGACTAGTCAGAATGACGTACGAGATATCTTGAATTATCATTTTGACTAGTCAAATATGTCACAGTTTTACGCAGGCGGAAATAGGTCTGCTAAATCTTGCCAGGAGGACCCATAAGGTCTGCCCAACACACGCCTGTGTTTTTAACAGAAGACACTTCTTGTGTGCACTAAATAGAAATGTCTCTCTTTTCAACATCTTGTTTAATTTGCCAGCAGCCTTTTTTTTTTTGCTGGTGAGGAGGAACTCGCAGCGTTGATCTCATGATATTTCTTCCATGAAGAAAACATCCACAGCTATCATGGTAAGAAAAAAAACGTAGCTTAGCTTAGCGAGCTAACCGCTAGCTTCAGCTGCAACGAATAACAAATGAACAGCGTAAAAAAGCCTAATTTAATGTAATAAATTATTTGGAATATTTGAGACAGATGGTATAAAAATGTATATTGTATTTTTTACGAGGTCCCATTAGTGCCAAAAATATGTTTATGCATCTATAAAAGTGTGTATATAGCGTGCTGTGTGTGTATGTGTTTGTTCATATATATATATAAATAGATATATATAATTTATATATATATATACGGTATGTATGTATGTAAGTGATGTGTTGAGTGAATCAATCAATTATACAATCTATTATTTTTTTAAGCTAAATATGTTATAAGAAGTATTAATTTATATATATATGTGCTAAAAACAGTTATGATCTATTTTAGATCTCACTGGGTGTGAAAAAGAAAAGGCTGATTTGTTGGATTATCCCAGCACCAGCTGCCTAACTGGTCTTCCTGCTCTGGCCTGCACAAGAGATTTACAAAGATGTCACAGACCAAGAACAAAGGTAAATAAAATAAGAGTGGAACACATTCTTTTCTGTTATATAATTTAGTATATGATGATTATGATTCTCATAATAACAATAATTGTAATAAATTTCCCACCTGTATATTATTAGTGCCATGTGAAATTTGTCATAATTTCAACATTACTTGTGCCAAATATATTTTTATCTCCTAACTTGTTTGGAATAGTTTGTTTTTGTAGGTAATGAAAAAAAATGCAGGCTCAATCACTATCAATTAGTAGTACTAGTACGTACATGTATTTGGAAGTTGTGTAAAAATCGTAACTCTCACAAATCTGACTCACAGTGTCCTACCAAATTGCTCACTGTCCCTTCATATTTTTAAAAAAGTTTATTTGACATATTTTTATGTTGTAAGGTGATCCATCCTGAACCTGCCAGCGAGGTGGTGCGAAAGCCCAGAACTGTGGGGAAAAGATGTCTGCACTCCACGCTTTACAGAGCTTACACAGGTATAACCAGGGGCGGCTCCAGAGATATTTTTCTGCAGGTGCTAAGGGGGGGGCTAAGCATTTTACTGAGGATGCTATGAAGGATAATTTGTTCTTTCAGTTCTCAAGGTCAATGTGTGTCATTCACATCACATGTGGTACATAAGGTGGAACGAAACTATGGACAGGGTCCCAGTTACATCCAACAAAAATACAAATTGTAAAGAAAAACAGTAAAAAAGATCCGAGACATGAAATAAGAAATACACTAAACTAAAAATACACTAAGCACTACTAGTATACTGTACGAAACAATGCGCCAAACAATAGCAGCACGAACTTGAGTCTGTGTGAGCAGATGAGGATGAGTGAACACAGCAACATGAAATAGATCAGCAGCATGAGATCAGCAGCACATAACCAAATGGTATTACAGTGATTTGTTTTCACAGTGATAATTCAGACTAGGGGTTCATGAGTCTAACAACCTCGGGGCAAGGGCGGGGTGGCCATCGGGAGGTTCGAGAGAAATCCCGATGGGCCGCGTCATGAATGGGCCGGTAGGCGCACGGGGAAAATGATGACAGTCATTCATTATCACTGCAAGCCAGGAAATGATTTATCAAGTTGTATTAGCTAAAAATGGCATAACCAGAGGCATCATGTCACCAGTTTCTGCTCCTTAAGGCCCCAGTATAGCTGCGCGTTAATCCGAGCGCCGCGGCACGTCGTGTCAGCGCCGTGTGAGCGCCGCGGCAAAAGCCTTTGATCGCGGGCGTGAACGCACCAAGGTCAAATTCGTGTCAGCGCCGTGTGAGCGCCGCGGCAAAAGCCTTTGATCGCGGGCGTGAACGCGTCAAGGTCAAATTTTACTACGCCTACGCGCGCGTTTTTAAAACTGCCTCGCGTGTCAGCAAATGACCAATCAGCGACCTAAATTTGTCCTGCTCCGCCCGGCTGCAGCTGCTGGAGCCTGCACTCCAGAGAGCTGCGCTTGCACAGAGTATAAATGAACTGCCGGTGCGCAGCACACGCGAGTCCAGCGACGCTGGACACAACGGACAGCTATACTGGGGCCTTTACTGGGTCAGTGTTGAGAGCATCACTCATTTTGAGGTCAGGTACTCTTAATAGTTCCAGAAACTCGCCTTAAGCGCAGGGGTGACAGGGCGTTCTCTGTAGCAGGCCCAAGACTCTGGAACGAGTTACCGCTGCTCATCAAACAGGCCCCCTCCCTCTCGGTTTTCAAATCCCGGTTAAAAACTCACTACTACTCCATCGCTTTCAATGCCAGCTGATTTGTATTGGATCGTTTGATTTATGATCTGCAATGTTTTTATGTTTTTCGTGTTGTACTTCATTGTCTGTGTTGCCTGTTGCGTGTTTGTTTGTCCAGCACTTTGGTGTGGACTTGTTCCTGTTTAAAGTGCTTTATAAATAAAATGGTATGGTATGGTATGGTATTTTGTGGGCTTCAGCTGGTGGATCAGATTGTTGTTGTTTTTTTACTCGATATAATCACTGATTTTTTTATTTTTTTATTAGTTGTGTTTTGCGAGTAAAATATCACAACAACCACATGTTAAAGAATATTAACTCAATGAAAAAGAAAATAATCTGATATTTTCTTGGGGGTGCTAAGGGGGTGCTGTGAGTTTTCCAGGGGGGGCTATAGCACACCCTAGCTCCCCCCTGGAGCCGCATCTGGGTATAACCTTTGTGTTAATGTTTTTATGCCTGTTTCTTTTGTCAAAACTTATTGTGATTATGTCACTCGTGTGTTTGTAGGACCACGTCCAGACCCCGAAATCCTGACATCAGGAGGAAAACTACACCGACTGGAGTCTCAACCATTTATTGCTCCTGTCCTAGATGGTCTGTCAACGTTGGAGCTGGTACCATCCAGATGTGGGCCTGTGCCACAGGGTGGACTGGTGTCTTACCAGTGCCCAACTGAGAAGTCCTGTGTAGCATCATTCTGCACCACATGGCTCCAGACTTCCCTGCTCTTCCTTCGATGATGCAGTCTTCCCAACATGTGTTTTGTGCCCACACTCAGTCAGCTGCATCTTCAGTCTCTGCAAGTGTCACATGAAATAGAGGCCAGAACCAGGGAGCAGTCCAGATGTTCTGCAGGGGTACAGCTTCGACAACCAAGGCTTACTGCCAGCTGTTTCTGTGTTGCTTACAGAGGAGGAGTCTGCTGCCACAGCACTGGCAGCTCAGATGGTCAGGGGGTAGACTAAAATATAACTGTTGAACAGGTGTGGCGTGATGAACTGATTGATGATTGGTTGATCAGATGAAGTCTAAACTGGACATGTTTTACTTTCAATGTGTTTATATCAATGCAGTATCATAAAATGTACAAATCACCTTTTTGTTCCTTTGTATTTCTAATATTCAGTCTCAAGCTGTGTGAATCACTGTAAATACTTTAATTTAATACTGTAAATAGTTGTTACTCATGAAAAATACAAAACCGTGCTAATTTCTTTAAAATGAAATTCCATAATTTGGGAAATATATCTATAATCCACTATAAGTTTATAGTGTACAGTTATAAATTGTTAACTTAAATAGTTATAAAGTTTTTTTTGTTCTTACTAGATGTTGTAAATTATACTTGTTTTCCTTGCAATTCAACTCAATCAATCCACAAATAATAAAAAAACGTATACTGCTCAAGTGTGTTTTAATTGAAGAATGTTTTAAAATAATTCAAAACTTTTAAATAATAAAGTACATAACACTAGAACAGTTTACATACATGTGACAAGCTTGGATGTTATTTTTTATTTTATAAACTTACTTAAACGGCACCTTAGGATTTTCACCCAAGGACATAATTTATGCACAGAAAAGGCACTTGGGTTTGTTTACAAGTAAACAGGAGACTGTTCCAACATACAATATAAATTTTATTAACACTAAGTTAAAAACTAATTCTAATGGAGGCAATAATGATTCTTAAATATTCAGCCAAGGCTGAGGCTTTCCAGTGGTCAGTCAACTAAAAGATAATGATGGTTCAATGTAACAAGAGCAGAAATTCACCCACAAGCTGTGATGATGCACAAGATATGAGTGGAACAGAACCTACACAAGACTGAACTGCCTTCAACCTGGAACATAAATATGAAATTAAGTAAACAGAAATAAATATGTTTTCCTGATGCATGCTCAATAATCCAGGTAGGAAAATCTAAAGAAGTTAATTAAGTCATGTCCTCTGGACTCCCCCAGCCAATCTGCTCAGGTAAGACACAGTGACTCCAGCAGGCTGTAGTAAAGCATGGTAGGACAGATAAGGTTGTTTTCTTGCCCCTCAAGAACAACCAGGAACTGAACAAAAACAACAGATGAAACGGAGCCATTTTCCTCACTGTCTAATGCTAACACTTGTGACATTTTCTGACAATTTAGTCCAGAACAGCTAGCGCCACTGCAGCACCCAAAATTGTGCAGGCATCTGTTTGAACAGCTAAGTGGCAGCCGCGGGTCCTACACGTAATTTCTTAATAAAGATATCTAAAAACGTCATTATGACTAGTCATAATTACGTTTGAGATATCTTGAATTGTCATTATGGATGTCTGACACTTTAAATGACGAATCGGGTGACGTCATTTAAGATATCTTTAATTATATTTTGACTAGTCAAAATTCATTTTAAGATATCTTGAATTGCTATTATGACTAGTCAGAATGTAAATACAGATATCTTAAATTAACATTCTGACTAGTCAAAATGTAATTGTGACTAGTCAAAACTCCATTTTAGATATCTAGAATGTAATTATGGATAGTCAGACTTCACGATTTAATGTTAAAAGGGCTTGCCATAGGGGGTCACGCTGATGGATGTCTGATGATCAGCTGTTGATGATGGTGATGGCCTGGGGGAAGAAACTGTTTTTGTGTCTGACAGTCTTAGTGGACACAGATCTGTAGCGTCTGCCAGACGGGAGGAGTTGGAACATGTTGTGACCCGGGTGTGTGGAGTCTGTGATGATTTTTCCAGCCCGTTTCCTGGTTCTTGCGTGGTACAAGTCCTGAATGGAGGGCAGTGAAGCCCCAATGACTTTCTCAGCTGTCCTCACTGTTCGCTGCAGCCTGTTCCTGTCCTGCCTTGTGGCTGCTCCAAACCAGACTGTGATGGATGTACACAGGATGGACTCAATGACTGCAGTGTAGAACTGGATCAGCAGGTCCAGCTTCCTCAACTGGCGTAGGAAGTACAGTCTCTGCTGGGCCTTTTTGAGGATGGAGGTGATGTTGTGCTCCCACTTCAGGTCATGTGAGATGGTGGTTCCCAGGAACCTGAAGGACTCTACCGTAGACACGGGGCTGTTGAAGATTTTGAGGGGCAGCAGTTCTGGGGGGTGTCTCCTGAAGTCCACTCTCATCTCTACTGTCTTCAGTGTGTTCAGCTCCAGTTTGTTCAGGCTGCACCAGGACATCAGTCGTTCCACCTCCTGTCGGTACGCAGACTCGTTGTCATCACTGATAAGTCCAATGACTGTAGTGTCATCTGCGAACTTCAGGAGTATCTGTAAGAGTTACTGTGGTACGTATAACTGTGCTGCTCAATAATCATTTTATGAAAGTTTCATTAAAATGAACAGCTGACAAAAGTATAACCCCCCCCCCCGCACACAAACATTCTCGCTCTGTCTTCGCCAGTGGGTTAGGGTCATCATCTTCTGGGTCATTTAGAGTGTGCCTTTTATCTGGTTGCACTGTTGTAATGAAACATTTGATGCTGTTGTTG
>JBBPBX010036637.1:0-11202 GCA_038048925.1 Garcialebias charrua | reverse complement strand
GGTGCATGTGTGTGCATGTACAATGATCTCTTTACGTCTTTGTTTCAGTTTAGTCTGTAATTATTCCGTCTGCAGATGCTCCCCGTGTGTTTGTTGTTGTCTGTTTCCTGCTTGCAAACGCATCAAAACAATGTTAGCGCAATAAACCACATTTATACTGACTGCCTTCACTCAGCAGGCCTACACATGAGAAAAAAGGAATTCTATTATTATTATTTTTTATCTTCTACAACTTGCATGTTTGATGTCAGGAGCCCTAAATTTAAAGTAAAAAAAGTCATGACCATTTCATCTTCTTGAAGTTTATAAGGCTGGACATATCAGCATATAATTGCAAATTATCTGGTTCTTATCAGGAATTACAACCTGGGTTGAACAACAACAACAACATATATTTCACACCTTTTCATTCTTCTTCGTTAGGAAAATAAATTGTCCAAAATGTTAAAGCAATACTCTTTTCTAGAGCTTACAAAAAGTCAAATACAGTACCTGAATAATCATGGACTGATGCAGCCATGTCTATTAAAGCTGAAGATTTGTCAAGTTGCTCTGAAACATAAAGGCTCGTGTTGAAACAATGCCAAGGAGAAATGTCAGCAATGACCTCGTGAAATTAATTATCTGATACCCACTGGTTTGAGAATGATCACAGCAGTTTCAATACTATTTGCAATCATTTTCTACATTAGTAAGGATTATTTGCAAGTGAAACACACTCAGGAGGTCTGTAAGAGTTTCATGGAGTGGTCAACCCATCAAGTCCTTCCTTACGTTTCATTTCAACTTCCAAATCTTCCACTCACTGTACTCTACAATTTAATTGGTTAGGCATCACTCGCCACACAGCCAGCAACACTTAAGCCCTACTAGGCTGTTTTTATTTTGGCTGCTCTTTTCTGCAGGGGTCACCACAGTGAAAGATTTGGCAATTGCTTCGTGCCAAATCTCTTTCCTGGTGCAATTTGGGCTTAAAACTGTAGACTCAAGATTACAAGACTGCAGCAATAACTACCTGTCTACCACAGCCCCTTATTAAACACTACTGGGTAGACTTCCAAAATACCATAGTACCTTATTTTCAGTCTGTTCTAGTAGTTACCAACTGAGCACCTCCAAAGTTGCTATTGCATGTTCCCAGGGCTTTGAATTATTTTTTCAAAAGTTTTTCAATAATGTACAATAGTCTTGAAATAATCTTCAAAATGTTCTTAAATTAATAAGTTCCCTTTTCAGTCAGTCCACTCAGTGCAACATATGACTATGGGAATTGCGCCCCCGCGCGGTTCACCTGAAGTAATACAATCACGCCTTTTCTAAAGGCAGGTGGGCGTCAGCGTCAGCAATGAGGCCCCACCCTCTTTGCATAAAAGGGGCTGACGCCCCACCTTCATTCTCTTTTGCCCTTCACCTCACTTGACACCTGAACTTCGCAGGACTCTCTGTGACTGGATCGCTCCACTGGAGGTGAGCTCGCTCCCTGCCCTGAGCGTTACAGAGAACTTTCCTGTGAGCACTTGGGTTAGCGGAAGCTAACCCAGTGTAGTCGACTTAACTTTAAAGTTTTTTTCTTCAGCTCTTTTCGCAGCTCAGCTACGAGGCGCTAGCTGCGCCACGCTACCTGCGTAGCTAACGGCTGCGGCTAGCTACCGAGAGCAGCTCGACGTGAGGACGTCTTCGCCACGGTTAGTGGACGGCTAACTGGCTACAACTTGACGTCTCTTCTCAGCCATGGCTCCGGAGAAGAGCAAGAGAAAGTCGAAGAACTCCAACAAGAACAGCAGGCCAGCGAGCCCCGGCTCCCAAGCCTGCCCCAGCTTATGTGGTTATTCCCTCTCAGCGGCAGACACCCACGAGGCCTGTCCCATCTGCTTAGGGATGCTACACGCGAAAACAGTTGCAGTTCTTTGGAACCAAAGTTAATATACCAGATGACATTTTTGCAGTAAAATACATTGTATACTGGTGTTTTTTTCTTCTTCTCCTTTTGTTACTTTTAGTACCAAAATACATAATGTAACAGGGCTGTCAGAGTTGCAATGGGTTTATGCTAGGTCAGTGAATGATCTGATCTTCTGATGTTGATTGCAGTAATCCACATTATTAGCAAAAATAGAGGGCCCCAAACCAAATTTTGCTTAGGGCCCCATGGAGGCTTGGGCCGACCCTGCATACATCTTAGATGTTTAGTGTATATCTTAGACCCTTATACACTGTTTCTTTTTATATTATATATTTTTGTTATTTTGGGTGTAACTGGGACCTTGAGTACTGTACACATTTCGTTCCACTTCTTACCACATGTTGTGAGAATGACAATAAAGATACTGTACTAAAACTTTAAATTGAATTTTGATTAAATTGGTCATGTCTTTTAGTCGCTAAATGTTTTGAGAAACTGGTCATGTCCCACATCAAGGCAACCGTCAACATCAACGAGGACCCTCATCAATACGCATACCGTGAGAACCGATCAACAGAGGACGCCATTTCTTCCGTGGTCCACACTGCTCTCACCCACCTGGATCAGAAGGACTCATACGTGCGTCTGCTCTTTGTGGACTTCACATCTGCCTTCAACACCATGATCCCCCAAACTCTGATAGACAAACTATCTACACTTGGACTAAGCCCCTCTATTTGTAACTGGGTACTAGACTTCTTAACAGACAGACCACAGTCCGTGAAGATCCACAACTTCTCCTCCTCCACCATAACCCTTAGCACTGGCTCTCCTCAGGGATGTGTGCTGAGCCCCCTTCTGTTCACTCTGCTCACATATGATTGTACAGCCACACTTCCAGGCTGTCATATTGTTAAGTTTGCAGATGATACAGCGGTGGTGGGATGCATTACAAACAATGATGAGTCCAGCTACAGACAGGAGGTGGAACACCTGGAGAGCTGGTGCAAAGAGAACAATCTTCACATGAATGTGAAGAAGACAAAGGAGATGATTGTGGACTTCAGAAGGAACAAACACAACCATGCCCCACTGAAAATAGGTGGGTCTGCAGTGGAAGTGGTCTCCAGCTACAAATACTTGGGTGTACACATGAATGATAACCTCAGCTGGAGCAACAACACCACCAGCCTGATCAAGAAAGGTCATCAGAGACTCTACTTCCTCAGACGGCTGAGACGAGCTGGTCTGAGCAGCCCAGTCCTCACCTCCTTCTACAGGTGTGCAGTGGAGAGCATCCTGTGCTCCAGCATCAACGTGTGGCATGGAGGCTGCACAGTTGAAGAGAGGAAAGCTCTACAGAGAGTGGTGAAGGCTGCACAGAAGTCTGTTGGAGTCAGTCTCCCCACCATCACAGACATATAGACACGACAGAAACGTGGATTTCTGAAGACACTCCTGACTCTGTTTACGAGCTGGACGAAAGGCTATTTTTCAGAACAGACCGGTGCACCGAGACTACGGGGAAAACGCGAGGTGGCGGTGTTTGTATTTACGTACACAAAGATTGGTGCACGAACTGTTCCGTGATAAAAAGAGCTTGTTCAGCTGCCGTGGAGTTGATCACAGTTAGGTGTCGGCCGCATTATATGCCACGTGACTATTCAGTGATCATAATCAGCGTTATTTACATAGCCCCTGATGCTAATGCTAACGACGCCCAGGGAGAGATTCATGACTTACTCACCTCGCTGCAGTGTAAATATCCTGAGGGGCTTTTCATTGTTTGCGGGGACGTCAATCACGTTGATCTTCAGATGTCCCTCCCAGCCTTCAATAAGAACGTCTTCGCAGCTACGAGAGGAGATAAAACACTCGACCAAGTCTTTACAAATGTAAAGGGGGCATACACGGCGAAGACACGCCCAGCGCTCGGAGCTTCAGACCACGAGTCTCTGATCCTGGCGCCAAGAGAACTCCCTCCACTCAGGCGGTCCAAGCCGGAACAAAGACAAATAACAATCTGGCCTCAAGATAGTTCCCCCTTGTTGAGAGACTGTTTTGAGAGGACAAACTGGTCTGTTTTCAGGGAAGCAGCTACTGATGGAAGTTCAGTGGACATGGAACTGTATGCTTCCTCAGTCCTGGGTTACATCAGTACATGCTCTGAGAATGTATCCATAAAAAAATATGTGAAATCCTACCCAAACCGGAAACCCTGGTTAAATAGAGAAGTTCACGCCTTGTTAGCAGCCAGAGACACTGCATTCAAGTCAGGAGATAAAGTGGAGCTGAGGAAAAGCAGGAATGAACTGAAGGATGGCATTAAGAAGGCCAAGGCCACGTATGCACAGAGGATCGAGGGACAGTTCACCTCACAAGACCCACGGAGCATGTGGAAGGGTATTAAATGCATAACAGATTACAAAGGCAAAAACAAACAATGCCCCAGGGACCCATCTCTGCCTGATGCCCTCAATAAGTTTTATGCACGTTTTGATGATCCAAACAGACCTGCTAGCACCAGACTCACCTCATCACCAGATGAAGAGCATCTCAGGGTGTCCGCAGCAGAAGTGAGAGGCAGTCTCAGAAAGATTAATCCTCATAAAGCAACCGGACCAGACAACATCCCAGGGAAAGTTCTGAAGGAATGTGCGGACCAGCTCTGTGAGGTGCTGGCTGACATCTTCACCACCTCACTTGCACTGGAGTTAGTTCCCACCTGCCTGAAGACCGCGACCATCATCCCAGTCCCAAAGAGCTCCACAGTGACTGGTCTGAATGACTATAGACCGGTGGCCCTCACCCCGATAGTCGCTAAATGCTTTGAGAAACTGGTCATGTCCCACATCAAGGCAACCGTCAACATCAATGAGGACCCTCATCAATACGCATACCGTGAGAACCGATCAACAGAGGACGCCATTTCTTCCGTGGTCCACACTGCTCTCACCCACCTGGATCAGAAAGACTCATACGTGCGTCTGCTCTTTGTGGACTTCACATCTGCCTTCAACACCATGATCCCCCAAACTCTGATAGACAAACTATCTACACTTGGACTAAGCCCCTCTATTTGTAACTGGGTACTAGACTTCTTAACAGACAGACCACAGTCCGTGAAGATCCACAACTTCTCCTCCTCCACCATAACCCTTAGCACTGGCTCTCCTCAGGGATGTGTGCTGAGCCCCCTTCTGTTCACTCTGCTCACATATGATTGTACAGCCACACTTCCAGGCTGTCATATTGTTAAGTTTGCAGATGATACAGCGGTGGTGGGATGCATCACAAACAATGATGAGTCCAGCTACAGACAGGAGGTGGAACACCTGGAGAGCTGGTGCAAAGAGAACAATCTTCACATGAATGTGAAGAAGACAAAGGAGATGATTGTGGACTTCAGAAGGAACAAACACAACCATGCCCCACTGAAAATAGGTGGGTCTGCAGTGGAAGTGGTCTCCAGCTACAAATACTTGGGTGTACACATGAATGATAACCTCAGCTGGAGCAACAACACCACCAGCCTGATCAAGAAAGGTCATCAGAGACTCTACTTCCTCAGACGGCTGAGACGAGCTGGTCTGAGCAGCCCAGTCCTCACCTCCTTCTACAGGTGTGCAGTGGAGAGCATCCTGTGCTCCAGCATCAACGTGTGGCATGGAGGCTGCACAGTTGAAGAGAGGAAAGCTCTGCAGAGAGTGGTGAAGGCTGCACAGAAGTCTGTTGGAGTCAGTCTCCCCACCATCACAGACATTTACACCTCCAGATGCAGGAAAAGAGCCACCTGCATCATGAAAGACCTCACTCACCCAGCACACTCACTCTTTGCCCCACTCCCCTCAGGACGGAGGTTGAGGAGCATCAAATGTAGAACCACTAGACTGAGGAACAGCTTCTACCCTGAGGCTGTTAGACTCATGAATAAATAAAAATAAAATAAAAAATAAACACTGCAAAATATCACATCATGCTGATGCTGATCTGTTTTCTTGTTGCTGTATTCATCTGTGACCATCTGCTCATACAAACTCATGTTCGTGCTGCTGTTTATTCCCACTATATTAGGCTTAGTGTATTACTAGTTGATGCTTTTCTTAGTTAGTTCTAGATGTTATTACTGTTTTTCTCTTTCATTGTTGTTGGATGTAACTGGGACCTCGTGTACATAATCTCGTTTTCATCTCATGTACCACATGCGGTGCAAATGACAATAAAGACTCTCTGACTCTCTGACTCTGACTCTGATTTACACCTCCAGATGCAGGAAAAGAGCCACCTGCATCATGAAAGACCTCACTCACCCAGCACACTCACTCTTTGCCCCACTCCCCTCAGGACGGAGGTTGAGGAGCATCAAATGTAGAACCACTAGACTGAGGAACAGCTTCTACCCTGAGGCTGTTAGACTCATGAATAAATAAAAATAAAATAAAAAATAAACACTGCAAAATATCACATCATGCTGATGCTGATCTGTTTTCTTGTTGCTGTATTCATCTGTGTTCATCTGTGACCATCTGCTCATACAAACTCATGTTCGTGCTGCTGTTTATTCCCACTATATTAGGCTTAGTGTATTACTAGTTGATGTTTTCTTAGTTAGTTCTAGATGTTATTACTGTTTTTCTCTTTCATTGTTGTTGGATGTAACTGGGACCTCGTGTACATAATCTCGTTTTCATCTCATGTACCACATGCGGTGCAAATGACAATAAAGACTCTCTGACTCTGACTCTGACTCTTTTGTAGCTTTCTGACCCTTAACTTTTGTGTATGAACTTCAAATACTTTTACTTTAATGTCATGATTTTTTTTTATTTATTTTCTTTATTCGTTGATTTATTTTAAATCAGATTTGTTTTTCACTTCTCTTATCGCGCGTGCTTATGTCTGCCTTCAAAATAAAAGCGAGCGTCACGTGACAGCACAGTGAGGGGGCTTGCAACCAACTATGTGAGGTCAAGAGACGGAGGTGCATGGACTTTGTGGTCAAAGCCATGGGTGGCTCCACTACGGCGCGAGAACCGTTTCTCGATGAAGCGTTCACTCCCACGGCGGAACTTGAAGCTGTTGAACTAGAGGACAACGGTCAAGCTGACTGGGGAGGAAACATGGACATGATTGTCCCCTGGGGGACTCCACCGTCAAGTTCGACACAAGGGACTTGTTGCGAGCAGATGAGATCTCGCTAACAGCCTCGGGCGAGCTAACTGATGACGAAGCCGACAACGAGGACAAAGGAGAAGACGAGAATTTCTCCCAGATCCCCACTGCAGGTCAACCAGAGACTGATGTGTCTGTCCCCGCTCTGTTCGAGCTATGTCGCAGAACAGCGGACACATTGCGGATAACTTGGCCAGAACCCCCACCTCTACAACAGGTAACGAGGTTGGCGGGGAATTTCTTCTTCACCAAGCAACAGTCGGCCACGAGGCACAGGATGCCTATTTTTCCCGACTTCCAGACGGAGCTGACTCACACCTGGACTAAACCCAGGGCTCCAATGACTTTGCCTCTCTCCCAGTTCATGGACGTGGCCAGAATGGAGAGAGCTGGCATGGCCAACATTCCCCAGATGGAGGATATGTTGTCAACAAATTTAGTCCCCAGAACTTCGGGCTCCAGACCAACGCTGCCTAGCAAAGCCTGCCGCATGTCTGCCTCCCAGCTCGAAAAGTGTTACCGAGCACAAGGCCTTGCGGTCCGCGCCATGAACACTTCAGCTATGATGCAGGCATACTTGGCAGAAAAACTCCAGGAGCTCCAGTAGACCTCAAACAAAAAGAAGGCGGCCGACATTCTGGAGGAGGCCCGTAAGGCAATAGACTTTGCTCTTCGCCTCATGGGGACAGCCGCCATCGCCCAGGGGAGGAGTATGGCCGAGATTGTCATCGCTCAGCGCCATTTGTGGCTAACGCTGACAGACCTGCCAGAGGCCCAACTGAACCCGTTCCTCCATCATCCCATCGAGCCCACGGCTTTTAGGCGGTGCTCTTGAAAGGATTCAGAGTAGGCTGGAACAGAGAAGGAAACAGGCCGAAACCTTGCGTGAGGGGATGCCCAAAAAGCTTTTTGTGTAACCCAGAGACGCTAGTGGACACAGGGGCACTCAGCCTCATCACCACTCGGCCACACGTCGCGCCCCCCACAGAAACGGCCGGCAACCGATGGAGAACAGCGGCCAAAGCCCGCCGCAGGGCCGTCCCAGGCTGGCCAGGCCTGGGGAAGGCACAGATTTGTCCCACGTCAGGCAGGTCCACCCAGGTCTTCCTCAGCGAACGAGGACCGAAAGCAGAAGTTGGCCTGATGCAGGGCCGCCTTGCTATTTTTCAGGTGCTTCCACCCACGTGGACAAAGGGGAGACCGAACTTTTAAACCCAGACTTTGTGTGTAAAAAGCCATGTTTTTCTGGTCTAAATTATGTGTGCACAAAAAAAATCACTCAAATGGTGTAATAAAGACATGTTCTTTAAGCATAGCAATAAAGTCTCAAAAGTACATAGTGTCCTATGTGTCGACTCAAAAAAAATAAATAATAATAAATAACCACAGCACCTTTTTTATGCAAAACGTGTCAGATAAAGGGGGGGGGGACGGCATTCACACACAGCCACCCTGACTCTCATGAGACACGAATGGTCGGGGCAGACAATGAGCCCCCGTTGGGAGCCAAAGGTCTTTCAACACCAGACAGACACTCCGGCTACCGCAGAGGGACAGGCAAGTTCCCCGAAGGGCGAATGAGAGGGGGCCACTCTCCCCCCTCCCGTCCCCTTGATACACAAACATCACAGAATACACATGCCTTCCAGACTGAGCGTACACGCTGGCGCCTGGAATGCGTACAAACCAAGCACGTGGGTCATGTCCACTGTCACCCTAGGTCTCCGGTTGCAGTTGTACAAGCGGCCACCTCCTTTCATAGGGTTCTGTCGTCTTCCATAAGCCCAGACCGTGCTCATGTCTTAAGAGACAAGATCTCAACCATGATGCAGAAAGGAGTGATCAGAGTGGTCCCTGCTCACAATGTAAAAAAGGGCCATTACAGCAAGTACTTCCTGGTCCCAAAACGAGATCAGGGCTTGAGGTCCATCTTGGACCTCAGGGGTCTGAACAGGAGAATAAAAATGTACAAATTCAGGATGTTGACACTCAGACAAGTGATC
The DNA here is from genome assembly GCA_038048925.1 of Garcialebias charrua. Classification (NCBI taxonomy): domain Eukaryota; kingdom Metazoa; phylum Chordata; class Actinopteri; order Cyprinodontiformes; family Rivulidae; genus Garcialebias; species Garcialebias charrua. Next base: position 2,124 of record JBBPBX010036637.1, on the reverse strand, counting down.
CACTCGGTCCGACCGAGAGATTACTTCTGCACCGTGGATCTGAAAGACGCTTTTTTCCACGTGATCATCCTGCACTACCACAGAAAATATATCCGCTTTGCCTTCGAGGGCACCGCGTTCGAGTTTTTGGCAATGCCTTTCGGCTTGAAAACCGCCCCAAGATCATTCACGGAATTCCTGGATGTGGCTCTGACCCAAGTGATGGGTCAAAGGGTCAGAGTTCTCAATTATCTAGACGATCTGCTAATACTTGGACACAACAGAGTCTAGATACAGTAGCACACAGATAGGGTGATGTCTCACCTGGAAGCTCTAGGTTTCGTTATAAACCTGGAAAAGAGCAACCTGACCCCATCCCAGATTACCGTATTTCTGGGAGTACAGCTCAACTCCATTTTGTACAGGGCAAGGCTCTCAGAGGCACAGGTTTCATCCCTCCACCTCTGCCTAGCATGTTTTCAGTTAGGCCAGAGGGTGCCTCTCAAGCTGTGCCAATGTCTCTTGGGCCTGTTGGCAGCAGCTATTGTCTACGTGCCTATGGCCTTATTAAGAATGTGCCCTCTACAAATATGGATCAACAAACAAATGCAACCTGAGAAGGTGAGCTTGTGATCGGAAGGTCGCCGGTTCAAGCCCCGGTACCGACAACATCAAAGATGTGGGTGGGATAAGTGAAGCGGTCACACTTGTATCCACCCTCATCTGCCCCACTCTGGGCCCTTGAGCAAGGCCCTTAACCCCCACCATCTGCTCCCCCGGGAACCCTAGATATCAGCTCTCTGCTCCACACAGAGGGCTGTGGTTGCTCGGTGGTCTGTGGTTGTGTCAGGAAGGGCATCCGGCGTAAAAACAACTGCCAAATCTTCGTGCGACCAGTTCGCTGTGGCGACCCCTAACGCAGGGAATAAAGCCGAAAGAAGAAAAAACAAACAAAAAAAACAAAAACAAATGCAACCTGACTCCCCTCGGCGAACGAGGGGGAAACTGATTGGGCCCAGAGTGCATGGAGGCTCTGGAGCCATGGAAGGCCCCCACAGTGTTCAGCAAAGGCGTCACGCTGGGGAGGGTGTTGTCATGAGTCCTGGTCACCACAGATGCATCAAAAGCTGGGTGGAGAGGTCTCTGCAAAAACCAGTACGCCCATGGGGCCTGGAACCAGTAGGAGGCCAAGCTCCACATGAATTTCCTGGAACTCAGAACAGTGTTTTTGTCTCTGAAACACTTTTACAGGAAGGGGTTGGTTGCACAACAACATGTCCTGATAAAATCAGACAACAGGACCACGATGTCCTACATCAACAAAGAAGGTGGAACAAGGTCTCAACCTCTCCTTAGGTTGACACAGAAACTGCTCACGTGGTGCAGCTCCTGGAACTTGTCGCTGAGGACGACTCACATCCCAGGCGAGCTGAATCACGGGGCAGATGCCCTCTCAAGAGGGCCCCTCCTCCCCTCGGAGTGGCAGCTGCCCTCCCACAAGGACCTGCTGACCCAGGCCCATGGGCAAATCCTTCCCCCACACCCAAAACTGTGGCAGCTCTGGGCCTGGCTGCTAAAAGGGACCGGTTAATTGCCTTTGGTCTGCCCAGTAATGTGGTGAACACAATACAGGGAGCAAAAGCACAATCTACTCAGACCCTCTATGCTCGTAAGTGGCGTGTTTTTGAGGCCTGGTGTCTTGAAAGGAATATTATCTCATATTCCTGTGACTTGGTCCAGCTTTCTTCAGGACCTGCTGGAGAAGGGCCGCTCTTTCTCCACCATTAAGGTATTTTTGTCAGCTATCTCGGCATGCCACGAGGGCAAGGGAAGTAAATCGCCTGGTGTCCATACCTTCATGATACGGTTCGTTAAGGGCGTGCTAAGGAAGAGACCTCCAAGCATAGGCGTAGATCCTGGGGGGGTCGGGGGGGTCCGGATCCCCCCAATCTTGGGGAAATATAGATCTGTCCCCCCCAATAATTCAATAAAGGAAACCATGTCTTTAAACAATATAAATATAAAAAGGCAAAAAAAGAGAGAAATCCGCCATTATTCTAAGAAAAAAAGAAGGAAATTTTGCCCACCCCCCCTTCTCTGTTGGCAAATGGTTTAGTCCAATGTTTACAAGGAACAACAACAGCA
>JBBPBX010036636.1:16679-31375 GCA_038048925.1 Garcialebias charrua | reverse complement strand
TGTGAAGGATCTTTATTTCTCAGGGAGTACAAGCTGCCGTCATCTTTCAATTACCATGCGCAAAGTGAATGAGTTCTCCTAAAATAGCAGCGCGGCACAGTGTGAGAGCGCGCTGCCGTGTCTGCTGGTGGCCCGGTGCAAACATTTCCTGATGTGTCATGTAGCCGGTGGATTTTGAGTAGCAGAACCCTTGTTGAACACCGCTCGCGACTCGTGCTCATAATGAGAGTACACGCCGAACACGGCTCTCGTGGTCAACAGGATTAGCGCTCGGTTATGAAGTCCTGCGTGTGTTTAATTTATGGCTGCTGGGTGCTTAATCGTGTCGAGAGGGGGCCTTCCAGACTAAATCTACTCTGCATATAATCAGAAATTTACAACTTTTCCATCTCCTGCGTCGTCCAGAGAGGAAGCATCTGAGTGTGGCGGGGAACGAGGACAAGGAAAGTGTGCGTGAATTTTAATTGTGCTCGTCGCAACGCAGCCGGCGACTGCAGTGACACACACCAGCGTTCCCCAAGGTATAAAAAATTTAAAATCAACTAAGTAAAAAGGAAAGTTCCCTTAAATGGGGGTGCACGAGTGGAAGAGGGAGAGGGGGTGTTGCATTGGCATATCCAAATGAAGAGAGCGGCAGAGACTGAGGGACTCAATTCCCCAAAGATGGTTTATTATTCTGTGCTAAAATGAAGCAGGAGCAAGGAGCGGTAGTCAGCGATGCGTCAGAGTTGCTCTTTGAAGACATTAAAAAGCTGAACGCACAACAAAGACCAGATGTTCCAACATGCCTTATTTATGCACCCATCAGCCTGCTTCTCATGTCCACAAAACACCAGCATATTTCTACCTTTAAACACACGGCCCACTCTCAGAGAGTGGGTGATATTATTTTATTTTTTCCAACTGTGTGCAGAGTGTGTGTCTGTCATCTGGAATTGTGGAACAATCTGCAAACATTCCTGATTCGGCTGCCGTTGAAAACTAACGAGACGGAAACTGGAGTTCTTCTGTTCGACGTGCAGGGCTGACGGATGCGCAGACGGCTCTGAACGGCTGCACAGGACTCGTACGAGTCGTACCCTGATACGAACGCTCGCGCGCACACAGCTGGTCTGTGGCTTGCGAAAATGTGTGCAACGTGCTGCATTTTCGCCTCCTGTCTTTGTCGGTGTTTCTGCCGGCGAAATCAACACCAATTATTCTTTAATAATAATAATAATGAATTTCATTTATAATGCACTTTTCATTAATAAAAATCTCTATTCTTTAAGTTCATCGACACATACAGAGTTGCGTAAATTAACGTTAACAATCAGGAGTTAGGTAATGTGTGGAAAGCATCAAGTTAATTTGTGTTTTTCTTCATATTTTTTACATTTTGCAATGAAATTCGTATACAATGTCATACAGAATGCCGTGCGTAGCCGGCAAGCGCATCACTGGCCAGAACCGTGTGCCGAAATGTGAAAATGTGACGAGCAGACAGCCAAAGAGTGAAATCAGTCGAGTTAACCTTAGCTCATCACTTCAGCTAACTCAAAACCACATCAGTGAGAAGCAAGATGCAATGAACCTAATCTAGACGTAAAGTACTGCCATCTTGGATTGACGACAGGAGATCTTGTTTTACCGGCGCTGCCATGTTGTGGAGCTACAGAGCAGCTTAACGCTGGACTTCCTGTGAAAGATATTGAAATAACAGATAAGAAAGATCACAATTACATTACAATGTCATAGTTTTACTCTATTTAATTTAATGGTTATATAATACAGTAGTTAGATGTGTTGCCTGTTGCAGATCCAATCTCCGTGAAACAACGTCGACACACAGCTTTGGATTAGCGCTCGTCTTTTAACAAGAAAGCCTTAATGTTCCCAAACAGGAGATCGCGACGAGATGCTAGGCTGCTAAATGCTGCGCATGCTGCAAGATAATAGCACTGTGCTGAAACACGCCTAGGAATTTTAGTTCCACTGCGCATATATTCTCCCGTTATTGACAAGTTTTGGGTTTTGTTGTATTATTTTTGATTATTGCTTGAATTGATTGTTTGAATTGATTTTGTTAAGAAGGGGCAGAATTGATCAGATTTAATTCTTCTTCTGACGCCTTTCATTTCATAGGTATTTTTTATTGTTTTTTCTCTTGAAATTGTATTGTTTTTTAATGGAAATGAAATGAATAAACAAACAAACAAACAAACAAAAATAACCGAAACGGTACGCAGGTGGACCAAACCGAACGTGCCGTACCGAAACGGTTCGGTACACCCAGGTATACCGTTACATCCCTAATATATACCCACACACACACACACTAAAATAAACTACCACTTTTACCTACAGGTAGTCCTCGACTTACGACGGAGATCCGTTCCTGCGCGGCGGCGTAAAGCGATTTTCGACGTAAGTCGGAACATACGTCCAAACTGCACCATATACATACAGTACTGTATTTTACCAAGCACTTACGCCAAAATTACACCACACGTTGCAGCTCCGCCCCGCTCCGGTCCGACCTCCGCAGCAAATACGCACCCATTATAATCAATGACAGAATTTACACTGGCTCCGCACGGCGGCGGCGAGCTGCGGAGAGCGGACGGCAGTCCGTCAAAATTAGAAATTTTTCTATTTCTGCCGGACGCCGGAGCTGTGCCGGAGTCAACTTTTGAAGATTACGTCTAGGGATGCACCGATACCAGATTTTTGAAACCCAAGTACAAGTACAAGTACTTACATTAAAGTACTTGCCGATACCAAGTACCGATACAAGTACTAATTAATATTTTTAAAAATCATTCTAATTAACTTAAACTGTTTATTTTCATTAGACACTTCAAACATAAATAAACAAAGTACATTACTATTGGTAATCTGTAAAGTATGTCCAAACTTGTACAAAAAAATAAAATGTTTTACATTTGAACTCTTACATAGTCAATGAAATGAAATGAAACTGGTATCGGGTCCTGTAGTATCGGAGCCCTTTTATGAGTACAAGTACGAGTAAACGCACATGGTATCGGACCGATACCCGATACTGGTATCGGTATCGGTGCATCCCTAATTACGTCGCACCAACAGGAAAAGGAACGAGCACAACTTCCGTATTTACAAAATAAAATCACCACGGGCGGACTTAATCCTAGCTCTATACGGATTTATTTGTACAAAAATGCTTTCAAACTATCATTTATGACTACGCCTACAAACGCAATACAATAAATAAATAAATAAATAAAGTATTTTATTCTGAAATGTAATACATCACTTCCTGTTGCTCAAACCATGTCCTGTCGCTCATTTACGAGAGAAGATCAAGGCAGCAGTCTCTACTGTTGTTCTCCTTCTTCCACCGAATGAATTGTTTTGTTCTGACTTACTTATTTATCACTTGATTTATCGCGCGATCCCGCAAATCCCGCGCATGCGTCTAGGAGCGGCGCATGCAGGCGGACCTGAGCTGAGCGGAGGAAGTGGAAATTGGAGTTTGAGACGCTCAGCTGCGACCTGCGGAGCGGAGCGGACCGTATGTAGTGTAATTTTGGGGTTAGCCTATCCTTACACAGTACCCTTCATAAAAACACATACATTTGGGAGCCATAATGAAGGGAAAAAAGAGTTAATAACCTACTGGAATGCTGGTGAAGCCGTTTCCTCTATTCCTCCGTCCCTCCTCAGTATTCTCCATTAGTTTATGTTGTAAAACCGCCATCCATAAAACAGCTACTTTTCCACAACTGCTGCCTGTCCAGCTTGGTCCAACAAGTTTTGTTTTGTTTTTTGAATGTCCAAAGGACCAGACTTCGCTTTTTTAGAGAGTACAGGGCAGTATTTCTCTGCCGCTATGTTTAGAACGTAAAACCGGAAACTGCGTAACTCAGCTTTTCAAAATAAAGTTTTCAAAAAATATATATATATTTTTTTAATGGGAGATGCGTGTCGTAACCACGAAACGTCGTAACTCGAGGCCGTCATAAGTCGAGGTCTACCTGTATTCCTATTTTGCGGTTCTTCACTTATCGTGGTGCTTCATGGTACGGATCTCCTGTGATAAACGAGGGACTACTTTTATTTTATTTTAAGTTAAATGCAAAAAGAACAGTTCTTAATTTCTTTCTGGTTCTTTTTTTGGTCGGGATAAATCTATTTTTAACGGGGGAACAGATCTCAACGCAACACCTGTGCGTGTTAATGTGCTGACTTTACTGTCAGTTTGATTTCTGCCTTTTGTGTAGTTAATCAATGGCTCCATAAATACAATTTAAATCAGACAAATTGAAATATAAAAATAAAAATGCGTGATGGGAGGAGTATAGGATAAGTTAAAAGAACATTTGGCTTTTTTAAAGTCTCAATCTTACATGTTTATTTTTACTTTCTAACAGTGAAGGTGTGCGACAGAATTCCTGCAAAAATAATTCATCCCCAGTTTGCTGCTGTTCTGACCAGTCATTTTGTTTAATCGCAACATGCTGAATATTCAGGCTTATTTGCTCTGCTTTTATTGTAAATGCACAGTTTCCTGATAAAAAAAGAAAAAGAAAAATATCTTTGGAGAAAAAGTTATTTTAGATTAATCAATATATTGAAAAATTACTCGATCGTTGTTAGTGTCAGAGCTAACATTATTTGGATGTTGCCTCAGGACACAACCAAAACCACCAATAAATAAAAACGGGAAGAGAACCTTTTAACAAAAAAATCTGTTTCAGTTTAATTAAAAACAAAAACCAAGGAGCTCTGTGCTCCGGTGCGGGTGGGGGAATCCAGGAAACAAAGAGTGCTAAATTGATGGCGCCACAATAAAAACTATTAGCTGGGGAGTCGACAGATGCTGATGTGCCGGTCTCCTTTCCAGGGATTATTATTTATTTACACTTCTCAATCACAGCCTCCCAGATGCCAGCCCGGACTCTGGCATGGCACGCACACGCTGAGGGGGGGTGGGTGCTGGGCGTAGGAGGAGGGAACTCTGGGTAATAGAGTAGACTGCTGAGGCGGTGGTGTGTTTCTGCTCGTAAAAGGGTCACAAGGTGAATCGGTGCTTCGAACGAAGCGTCTGAGGAAAAGGTTTGGTCGCGTGCCAGCAACAAATCTAAAATTCACCTGATATGGGCGTGTTTTATTATTATTGTTTTCTTCTTCTCCTCCATCCTTTGGAAGATTTCTAATCGCCTCTGCACTAATAGGCCTGTGCACATCTGTCACTTAGAGGCAAATTGCTTCATTTAAAAAAAACAAAACAGAATTGCGCACAAAGTGTCCAATCTTGACAAAGATTGGTTGTACAAATGCAGACTCCGAGGTCATTGTGACTTAATTTGATTTTTTTTGTCTTATTCACCATCTGAAGCCGACACGTGTATTAAGGTGTCTAATGATTGGAGTCGTGATAAAACGGCAGCTTTTCATCCAAGCACTGCGAGGAGACACTCAGTCAGCTTATATCCATTTCTTTTCACTCAGCAGTTCATCCCGTCCTCTGCCTGCTCCTCTCAGCTCTCGTCCTCGAAGCAGCAGTTGAAGATGCTGATTTGGATTTGTCAGGCTTGATGGAGGGGCTGTTCTCCCCTTCTTCTTCTTCTTCTTCTCCCCCCTCTCTGAAACAGACTCCTGTCCTTGCCTCTTCTCCGGCCTGGAGAGCGTCTGAGACGTGTGCCCGCCGCCGCTCAGTATGCACGCCGCTTCTCTCCTTCCCCTCCTGAAAAACATCTTTATTCAGCTTCTTTGCTAATGTCTGCAGCACAGGCATCAACATGCTTTGTGCGAAATGAATTACTGCTAATTAAAAATCAACAGAAATGAGCATGCAACACTCTGTGCCCCATTGATATTTTAACCAGCAGCAGCAGTAATTAAAGCTGCACTAATTTTTTTCCCCCTCTCGCTCAGCATCTACAAACCAGTCAATAAATTACATCAAAAAGTACAGGTGTGTTTCCCCGTCAGAGCTGTAATATCATGATAAATCGACATCATCCCTCATAGTTAACGGTCTCACCTCCCCTATTCGCCCGCAACTTACTTGCTGTTATCTTTGCCAGTGTAAATGGGAGGAGGCCTCTTGCTTCAGTCGAACACGCAGGTGTCTCAGCGTGTCTCATTTGCAGGTAGCAAATGGATGCTAAGAGCACCATTAATGGAGATGGTTTTTTTTTTTCACTTTCGCTGGGTGTTTTACAAAAGACTGTCTGAAAGAGAAATCTGATGTTTCATTCATGGCTTCGCCCTTGGGCCTGAAGCGTATCGTCTTGCGCTGCAGCTACGCCCTTGGATCTGAAATGTAAGGTGTCGTTTACTCAGATGACGCGTTGCGTCGATTTAATGGATCAAACTGTGTGTGTGTGTGTTTCAACAAAACATCTCAGCTTTTTCCTTTGAACCCGTCATCCTCACCGTGGACTTAAAATCCAAACTTGACTTCAGGGATAAATTCAAGCTTGCAGGCTCTTAACAATGGATTTATGTTTTTTTTGTTGTAATTATTCTCTTTCGTTAACTTTTACTCGTCATAAATCAGAAATGCATGAAGCGCACTGAAAATGTACTTTTCTTTTTTAAATACCGTACAACATTTAAATGTAAAAGGATGAATCTGTGTGGTGCTAAACCAAAGCGAGGCAGCACATTAGCTAACATTTCAGCCTCATCAGAGCATGCAGGAAACAAAATATTTTATTTGACAAAGCTCAGAATCGAGTTCAGAGGTTTTGTGTGGGCACTACCTGTTTCTGTTTCCTGGAAGTTTTAAAAAACAACTTTACAAACCTTGAACCTTTTTATAAAATAGTTTCCTGGGTTAAAAAATTGTCTTCAGTTCTTCATCTAGTATTTTTCAATGTGTTTGTGTGTCAATATGTTGAAGGTCTCTTCAATATAAAGCCTGTCTCAGTCCTGAGACAAAATAAAAACAGTTTGATTAAAATCGGGCAGCATGGTGGTGCAACTGGTAGAGCTGCTGCCTCTCAGCGAGCAGGTCCCTGGTTCAAATCTCTGTCCAGGAGCCTTTCTGGGTGGAGTTTGCATGTTCTCTCTGTGCATGCGTAGGTTTTCTCCAGGTACTTCGGTTTACTCCTACAGTCCAAAAACATACATGTTTGGCTGATTGGTGACTCTAAATTGCCCCTTAGTGTGAGTGAGAGCGTGAATGGTTGTTTCTCTATGTGTCCCTGTGATGGACTTGTGACCCGTCCAGGGTGTACCACGCCCCTCGCACAGGGATTGCTGTACATGGGCACCGGCGACCCCCCGTGACCCAAAATGGAAGACGCGGGTAAAAGATAATGGATGGATTGATGGATGATTAAAATCACATTTTGTTCAATATTGTGTCTACACTTTTGAGTTTGTAAACTTAAACTGAGCTTAATTTATTCGTTTTGTAGACCTGTTTCATCTTGTTGAGGGTTTTGGGGAGCTGGATCTCCAGAGAGGTCAATGGACAAGAGATGGACAGGTCTCCAGTCCATCACTGGGCCTCATAGAGACAAATAACTGTACACACGCACATTCCCCCAGGCCATCACCATCATCAACAGCTGATCATCAGACATCCATCAGCGTGACCCCCAACCCATTCACAACCCCCATGCGAATATTGTATGTGAATCTTTCTGTATATTGTGTACTATTTGTGAGTTATATGTAAAGTATCTGTTTAGTGTTAATACTAGAGAGACACGAACAGCTGGAAACAAATTCCTTGTGTGTGTCAACACATACTTGGCCAATAAACCTGATTCTGATTTAAGGTTACATAGGTGAAGAAAGGTCCTAGAAGTTGAACCTGAGCAGGACCAGCTTCCCTGAAGGCTGGTCCCTTGTTGCAATCAATGAAATCATCCGTTCATTATCTTTACCGGCTTATTCCGTTCCAGGTCGCGTGGGTCACTGGTGCACATACAGTATTCAGCAGTCACTGTGTGAGAGGTGGGGACACCTGGACAGGTCTCCAGTCCCATCACAGGGACCCATAGAGACGATTCAATTCAGTTTTTTATATAGCGCCAAATCACAACACAGTTGTCTCAGGGCACTTTACAGGAACATTCACATACATAGAAAAAACAATTAGTAAAGTTCTCTAAGGAAGAAGCAGACCCGTTGAATCTTGGCTTTGTTGCAGTCTCCCATCCTGAGCAAGCACAGTGGCAACGGTGGAAAGGAAAAACTCCCTTTTAAAAGTAAGAAACCTCCAGCAGAACCAGGCTCAGGACAAGTGTGGCCATCTGCTTTGACCGGCTGGTTGAGAAGACAGAAAGGAGACAAATGAACAAAGAATGGTCGGTCCAGATGTAGGTCCAGGTGTACCTGAAAGACACACACACAAAAAAACACAAGTTAAGGATATAAAAAAATAATTACAAATACGAAACAGGTTGAGCAGAGTAAGTAAAGACAGTAGCAGAGTGAAGAAGTGTGGTCAGTTTGTCCTCCAGCAGTCTATGCCTATAGCAGCATAACTAAGGGACAGCTCAGGAAACACAAGCCGACCCTAACTAGGATTTAGCAAAAAGGAAAGTCTTCTAGTTTTAAAACTGGACAATGTGTCAGCCTCACGGACAGAAACTGGAAGTTGGTTCCACAAGAGAGGAGCCTCAGAACTGAAAGATCTGCCTCACATTCTACTTTTGGAAACTCTAGGAACCGCAAGTAAACCTGCAGTCTGAGAGCGAAGTGCTCTGTTAGGAAAATATGGAACAATAAGATCTGCAATATAAGATGGAGCTAGCTTGTTGAGAGCTTCAGATTTTGAGTTCAGTTCTGGACTTGACAGGGAGCCAATGGAGAGAAGCTAAAACTGGAGCAGTCGTACTCCAATGCAAGAGTTAGGGATTTGACTCCAGCAGTCACATGCCGAAGTGTCCCAGGGGCAAGACACTGAACCCCTCGATGCCTCCGATGTGGGTCCCATCGGTGTCTGAATGTGATCTAAAGCTCTGATTAGTCTCTTTAGAATGATTTGTTCAATTAGCTTGGTAGCAATCTAGTAGAGTGCTGTATGAATGGGTAAATGAGACAGATTGTAGTGTAAAGCACTATGAGTATCTCAATGATAGAAAGGCGCTATATAAGTACAGTCCATTTACCATATGATCTCTCCTACTAACTCCATGCAGTTAAGACTCTGGCAGCAGCATTTTGGATCAGCTGAAGATGTTTTAAAGAAGTATTTGGACACCCAGATAACAAACCATTGTAATAGTCCAGTCTAGACGTAACAAATGCATGAACCAGTTTTTCTGCATCTTTTTAAGATGCTTCTAATTTTAGTGATATTACGCAGGTGGAAGAAGGCGGTTCTAGTAACGTTTTTAATGTGGGGAATAAAAGACAAATTAAACAATCATTCTCTCTCTCTAACCTAGGAACAATTTAGAGTTACCAATCAGTCTAACATGCATGTTTTTGGTCTGTGGGAGGAAACCGGAGTGCCCAGATTAAACCCACACAGCACGGCGCGAACATGCAAACTCCACCCAAAAAGGCCCCAGGCCGGGATTCAATCCAACAACCTTCTCGCTGAGAGACAACAGCTCTACCAACTGCTCCACCATGCCACCCATCTATGAAAAAAAAAAAAATCCCATAGTTTTCCTAATACATGTACTGTACTGTTTATTGAAATGCAAATCTGAAATGTGAGTATGCGTTCATTTGCTGGTGAAGATTCTCAGTCATCCAGGACATGATAAAAAAATAAAATAAAAAAAGGCGTTCAATACAGAAACAACTGGACTCAGCCTTCAATTTACAATTTACATAGGTACCGTATTTTCCGCCGGATAAGTCTCACCTCTATATAAGTCGCTTTGTCCAATTATTGGCAATAAATTGGAAAAATCCATAAACGCGTTGCACCTTTATTTAAGTTGCATCTATTATGCGTCACCGCTACGCGACGCGTCAGCGCGTCATTTGCCCTGCTGAAAATGGCGGCCACAGAAGCGAGCACGGAAGGACTTTTAACAAGATTAACACGGTAAAAACAATTATTTGTCTGCTGAAAATTATAGCAAAGATGTGTCTTAGCTTAACCGTTCCTTAATAAATTCACGTAATGGTCAAATCTGCTGGATTTAAATTGTTTCGCTTTGACGTCTTCCAAACGGTCGCGCGCTGCGAAAATAAATTATAAATAAATCAAATTTTAGCTCAAACAATTCCAACAGCTAACAGTTTGTAAATGACCACCAAGTAATTACTTTCTGTAAGTTTAAAGAAAATCTGTCCTGTGGTTTATGAGCTATTTAGATAAATAGTAACCGTTTTGGCTAACAAACGCTGAGCTAACAGTAGTTCATACCTCCAGAGCAGGAGGCCGGGCAGCGACAGAGTGTGTCCGACCAGAAGAGGCTGCCTTCGGACACATGAGCTGGAAATGGTCGGTGGACTCTCTGGAAGTGTCAGACCTCCAGAGCAGGAGGCCGGGCTGCGACAGAGTCAGTCCGGCCAGAGGAGGCTGCCGTCAGACACATGAGGTGGGAACGGTCGGTGTACCCTAGCGGACAAAAGTGGCACTGCACCCCTAGCAGCCGAAAGTGGTACTGCACCATTTTGTTTTGCCAAAATGAAAAACGGTCATATCTGAGCCAAAAATTTGTCTAAATATATGGGGGAAAACCCATAAACAAGTCTCACCTCTCTATAAGTCGCAGGGCATGCAAATTAGGCAAAAAGGTGTGACTTATAGAGCGGAAAATACGGTGTGTGTCATCTCAGCCTTTATAACCGTACTCACAGTCTGCTCTTTGAATTGAGAAAGCTCTTTGGATGAAAGGCGAAACGTCTTCTGTTACAAATAAAGTCCAGTTGTTTCTGTATTGAACGTCTTTTTTTATGCGCTCATTGCAAACAAAGCACTAAATAGAAGCTTATTTGTACATTTTACTTAACAAATAAGCATAAAAATGTACCAATGCATCCAAATGTCAGACATCCCGGTACTTGCTAACGTTACATAGTTCGTAACGTATGGAGCTATTTTTAGTAACTCTGACCAGAACTATAGAGGGCACGAGCAGAACATGCAGTAACATCCATGTTTCTGAAAGTTTTAGTTTAAAACGTGTTTTAAAAATCTCAGGCTTTCTCACTAAATGCAGATTACATGAAACTGGAAACAGCTAATGTAGCAGAAAAAGTTGATTATTTAAAAAAAATTGTTGGTGTGGACAAAAATCTGTTCAAACAATCTCCTTCTCTGAAAAGGTATGTTTTAGTTTTTGGCATCAAACTTTGTCAAAATTCCTAGAAGTCTCCAGTTTCCTCTGAGATGCCATACGATCTAAAAAAAAACTTTTTTTGATTTAAGATCTGTTAGTACAGTACAGATTTTTTCTTCTTCCCAAATGTTAATGAAATAAACAAATTAAAGTCTAACCACATCATACACAGATTGTCCAAACCTTATTTTTTAATTTAACAAAAACACGTGGGTTTAAAAAAATAAACTCATCATTAGCAGAGTTTGGAACCAGAGGTGAGAGTAAAGAGTTTTAATTGTGAAACAGATTTAAGCAGTTAACTTTCATGTTGACGATGAAAACGCACGGCTAAATAAGACGTGTCAACACCAATGTAAATACTCATTTCCCGTGTGTTTACATTAGAGATCCGCGGTCCATTAATAAGTAGATTGATGTGCACTCCCAGGTTTAAAAGTCGACAGAGAGTAAACGGGTTGATTTGTCTACGTGCCTAACAGGCTCCAAACAGAGTGTTTGTCCTCTCGTCACGAGCGTTTGAGTGGCGCTTAAACTATTTTAAAGTTGAATCCATGACCTCTGTCTGCGTCTCGGTTTCCGTCAGATAATTTCAATTAATCTCAACCGACTTTAAGTAGCTGCTGGATGTGACATTTCTGCTGCAACGGCTCGTCTGCTGATTAGGTTTTGACTACAGTGGTGGAGCATGATTTAGTTCTAGCTCTATTAGTCCATTTCAGTATGTGAGAGGTTAAACAGTTCAGTAAGTGCTCACAAATCTGGTTTTTTTTTCGAATGACAAGCTGAAAAAAAACACACCAAATCACTCAACTTCACTTTGTGGTGCAAAACCTGCTTGTGTTCTTGCTATATGTAAACTTTATATTTTATTGTAGCAGTTAGCTGTCTCTTGTCATGGAGCAAAAAAGCAGGAAATGGAAACGCCCTCTGTTCATCTGCATGTTGTGAACACGATAACTTGAAAAATAATTGAAGTACTGACTTCCATTTAGCGTAGGCATAAGGAAGATTCCTTTTGAAAATTAGGTTGCCATGTCAAAATCCAAGATGGCCACCACTATATATAGAAGTATACCAACCACCCCAATCATTTGACGACATTACCGGTAAGCTTTCTAGTTTAAATATTGCTTAAAAGTATCATCTTCTTCTTCTTTTGGCTTTTCCCTTTTCAGGGGTCTCCACAGCAAGTCATCCTCCTCCATCTTAATATGTCCTCTGTGTCCTCTGTCCTCACTCCAACGACCTCCATGTCCTTTCTAACTACAATCATATATCTCCTAGGGGTGTAACGGTACGCTAAAATCACATTTCGGTTCGGTTCAACTACAAGGAGAGCTCGGTTCGGTTTATTTTCGGGTTTTTTCGGTACAAATTTAAAAAAATTTTTTTTTTACAAACTAAAGACTTACAAAATGTTTATTTTGAAAATGTGCAAAAAATATGTTTGTATTGTATTGTAGTAATAAATAAAAGTGACCCATTTGGATGACCAACAACACCACCAGCCTGATCAAGAAAGGTCATCAGAGACTACTTCCTCAGACGGCTGAGACGAGCTGGTCTGAGCAGCCCAGTTCTCACCTCCTTCTACAGGTGTGCAGTGGAGAGCATCCTGTGCTCCAGCATCAACGTGTGGCATGGAGGCTGCACAGTTGCAGAGAGGAAAGCTCTACAGAGAGTGGTGAAGGCTGCACAGAGGTCTGTCGGAGTCAGTCTCCCCACCATCACAGACATTTACACCTCCAGATGCAGGAAAAGAGCCACCTGCATCATGAAAGACCTCACTCACCCAGCACACACACTCTTTGCCCCACTCCCCTCAGGACGGAGGTTGAGGAGCATCAAATGTAGAACCACTAGACTGAGGAACAGCTTCTACCCTGAGGCTGTTAGACTCATGAATGAATAAATAAAAATAAAATAAAAATAAACACTGCAAAATATCACATCATGCTGATGCTGATCTGTTTTTCTTGTTGCTGTGTTCATCTGTGACCATCTGCTCATACAGACTCATGTTCGTGCTGCTGTTTATAATGATGTTTTTCCACTATATTAGGGCTTAGTGTATTACTAGTTGATGTTTTTCTTAGTTAATTCTAGATGTTATTACTGTTTTTCTCTTGCATTTGTTGTTGGATGTAACTGGGACCCCGTGTACATAATCTCGTTTTCATCACATGTACCACATGCGGTGCAAATGACAATAAAGACTCTCTGACTCTGATTTTAAATAAACAGCACTCTACAATAAATAAACTATACTAACAATAATAAAAATCTTAATAAATGCAATAACAGTCAGAACCAGAACAATAAGCAGCAACAGACTGTTTACAATCTAACTAATCAAGTTTTTGTTCAAGTTTTTGTTCAGTAGCAGCAGTGTGGCTGTATTTGTCCTCTGTTGTGTACTCACAACTTCTTCTTGGTGGGACAGGTGGGACTGTGGGAACAGTTCAGAGTTCAGTTCAGTCATCACTTAGCTGCAGGTGGATTTACCTCTGTCACAGACTGGAAATAAAAAACAAAAGAGATTTAAAAAAACAAGTTAATAAGATTATGATTTAAAAAAAAAAGATTATTTAGATAATAAAACAATACCTCTTGAACAATTGAATCTCTCACTCTTCATCATGGCAGGCAGGGCTTTAATCTGGTCCAGGGCTTGTTGACAACATCAGTTAGTTTTTTCATAAAGAGCTGAACTTTTTGAAGTGTTGACATGATGAATGTCTCATAGTGACGCTCAGCAACTTTAAAACCTGCGCATATAACAACGTTCAGACAGATTCAGAAATTTAAAAACTCATAGGCTACAGCTTGTGGACCGCTGTGATTACCTGATGAAGGAGTTTTAATGCAGCTCTTCGGTCACGTTCGGATGAAGTAGTTTTAATACAGCTGCTGTTCACGTTCAGATGAAGTTTTAATACAGCTCTTCATTCACGTTCGGATGAAGGAGTTTTAATGCAGCTGCTGTTCACGTTCAGATGAAGTTTTAATACAGCTCTTCATTCACGTTCGGATGAAGGAGTTTTAATGCAGCTGCTGTTCACGTTCAGATGACAGTTTCCAGTGCTTTCACGTGACGTGTTGCTGCTGCACAGAGAGCTGCGTAACGCAATCAGCTGCTGCAGAGCATAGATATTATACCTTGTATATAAACACTAGATACCCTACGGACTGGAGCTGCCTATTGGAGCGGACATTCCGTGCGGCCGCCATCTTGGATGGGTGTGTTTCGCGCTCCCAGCTTATTTATTTGTATTGAAGAAGCTGTATGCTCCACTAAAAACAATCATAACTTCACGAATTCTTACCCGATTTTCACACGGTTTTGTTTGTTATAAACGTCAGAGATGTGGTTATGACGTGTGACACTGCTACTCAATAAAAGTATGTGCTTTCATGCTTAAATACTTTGTTTTATGCTCTTTAACAAAGATACACATATGG
>JBBPBX010036636.1:0-16137 GCA_038048925.1 Garcialebias charrua | reverse complement strand
ACCAGGACCTTTTGTGTGTCTGGTGATAGAGACTTAGTGAGGTACAGTAATAGGCGACTGGAGCTTTCCAATGACCTAGAGTCTACAGGGTCATTGGAATTCTACAGTGTAGACCAACCACCATAAAAACAAGCACCTCCGTGGCTACATCAGTCTCATCCATGCCATCACCCATATCCACATATCCAGACATTTTCTGGGTACAGGGATTATACTGGACATGTTTCTTGATGGCCATGGCATCCAACATGAGGACCACAGAGCCATATTTAACAGGGTCCTCTTCACATCTCCTCTGCAACATGTCCAACATCATTGTGTTGAGCCCAGGTTTGGCATCCACAGACTGCAACCACCTGAACAACAAATAAATAAAGGTTTATGTGCTTTAACCCATGGATTGATAGATATATTGATTCTCTTTCTTTCTTTCTCTTTCTTTCTTTCTTTAAGACTTCTTGATATAAAAACTTTCAAAAATAGTGAAAATAGCAAGCTCTAAGTTATTACATCTGTTTGTTGTACATCATACCTAGGGGTTGAAGTATTTTACTCAATATGTTTAAAATATGTAATAAAAATATACTACACCTTTGCAGTGTATGTGGATGAGGGAGGGGAAAATGCAGAGAATCCCTCAGGTAACTGTAGGCTCTGATCTGTAAATCAAACTACATAGTAAGCTTCCTAGAAATAAATACCTAAAGTCTGACAAAGAGTTTAAATGTAACATAACAAAAATTCTAAGTTGTAGTATTAATGTATTTACCTGAATGTAAGTCAAGCCTTTCTTTCAGCTCCTCATTAAGGTTCTTCCTCTTCAGATCCAGCAATGATGACAAAATATAAATGATCAAATAATCAAAACTATTGTTCAATCTTACTTGTGAAAGGTAATCCCATGTGATCTACTTTCAACACTGCGCTGGTTATTGCAACCATAAGCTGCACAAAATACGGGCATAGTAACTCGCCCTGTGTTTACTCCTGTTGGCTCTTGTGTAGAAACCCCCATCCAATATGGCGGCGCTGCGCGATGCGATTCTGCCCACCGTGAGGTATCTAGTGTTTATATAATATCTATGCTGCAGAGTCTTCATGAAACAAAGTCCACACAAGCTGCGCGTGCGCTCGTCTTTTAAAAAGAAAGTTATAACGTTCAAAAACAGGAGACCGCACGAGATGCTAACGGCTAAATGCTGCGCGTGCCACGCGAAAATAGGTCCGTGCTGAAACGCGCCCAGGAAATTTTGTTCCGCGGTGCATATATTCCCCTGTTAAGAACGTTTAATGAGTGAAAAAATAACCGAAACGGTACGCAGGTGGACCGAACCGAACGTGGTGTACCGGAACGGTTCGGTAAACCCATTATAACCGTTACATGCCTAATATCTCCTCTGTCTTTTTCCTGGCAGCTGCATTTCTAACATCCTTCTACCAATATACTCACTGTCCCTCCTCTGGACATGTCCAAACCACTGTCCCTCCCCTGGACATGTCCAAACCATCTCAGCCTGGCCTCTCTAACTTGATCTCCCAGTTGTTCAACATGTGCTGTACCTCTGATATTGCTTAAAAGTATACATGTAGTTTCCTCAAAAGATTGGGGTGGCCAAAGGCTAATCTATGGAGGCCGAGGCCACCTATGGCCACCCCCTGGCTCCATCATTGCACTTGGTGGTGGATAAAATTGCTCCTTCCACTCACCAACATCCGTCACTCTGCTCCACCTCAAACAAGAAAAGAAAAACCTTCCTCTGTTCTTTTACAAAGTCTTAACTTCTTTCCACATGAGTATTTTGCACCAAAAACATGAAGGTTTTCTTTTATTCCCTGTTCAGTTCCAGTCCAGAAAAAACACTTGTCTCCAAAACTACAAACATTCACTGTTCAAATCCCCCAGGGACGGGGGACTTTGGCACACCGCTTGTTATAGTCGGCTATGGTGGTCAAACTTTGAAAATAACATTATGTGCTATCTTATATGATCAGATCCTGTATGATCCGTTAGGGCAGGGGTCCCCAAACTTTTTCCTGTGAGGGCCACATAACTTTTCCCTTCTCTGGTGGGGGTCCGGAGTCAGTTTGTAACAGGAAAAAGTGTGATGATTGCAGGAGTGCCTAAATGTAAAAATGTATTGTTTTCCAGAAAGCACAATCAAATAACCCTCTCTGGGTTCTTCACAGCACAAAAGTCAGGAGATAAATAATAACACTATTAATAAAATAAATAATAACACTATTAATAAAATAAATAATAACCAAATAACCCTCTCTAACAAAAGTGCAAATGTATTCTGCTGAGCTAACAGTCCACTTTTTAGCTTTGAGAGTTTGTCTGCTCGCATTTGGCCTTGCAAGCTATCATACTTGTCTTTGTGACGGGATTCATAGTGTCGCCGCAGATTGTATTCTTTGAATACCGCCACCGCCTCTTGACAGATGACACAGACAGCCTTTTCTTTGCATTGAACAAAAAAATAATCCTTTGTCCACTGCAGCTTAAATGCCCTGCATTCTGAATCAAATTTTCTCTTACCTAATCTTTTTGCCATTATTCCGTTCTGTCTTTGACAGGGGCGGGTTTAGGATTTTTTTCTGGGGGTTGCCAGATAGGGGCACAGACCGCAGAAGGGTGGAACACAATAAATCAAATGTGGAACAATAGTTCAAAATAGTTCATAACTAAGGAACATTTTATTGCAAAAGTCCAACTTTATTATCAAATACAAATACACACATGAAAAAAAAATCTAAATGCTCTATAGTATTGTTCTGGGGGCCGGACCAAATGTGGAGGCGGGCCACATCTGGCCTGCGGGCCGTAGTTATGGGGACCACTGCGTTAGGGGTTGGTAAATGTGTTGGTAATGACTCTCAGCTACTACCACACCAAGTCTTAGCTCAGTATCTGTAAAAATCACTGAGGTGTGTTTTTTTTAATTTCACTCAACCTTTTATTTATACAGATTAATCACAATGAGCCTCGGAGACTCATTTACGAGTGAGACCAGTTTTAGACAAACAAGAGTACGGAAAAGAGAAAACACGAGGGGAGGAATGGAAAGTGTAGTGATTTTTGTAAAGGTTTGGGTTGAATCATTATCTTGAATTCAGTTCACTTCCAAAGATAAGCTGTTGTAGACGTGCATCCATTGGTTAAGTTGTATTAATGTCTGTTCAGTGGTTCATGAGATATTTTGCTAACAGATGGACAAGGTTGACTCTCAGCAGTTGATGCCAAAATTTTAGGCAAATACTTTGCTCAGTGTAGCACTCAAATTATATGTTGGGAATGACTTAACTGTCAGTTAGGCCTGTGTCACAATAACAAATTTTGCTGGGCGATTAATTGTCTCAGAAATTATTGTGCTAAACGATAATATTGCTTGAAATTTGACAATAAAGAGTAATTACAGTACAGTATTGTCAAATTTAAGAAGAAATGTTGGTTAAGGTTTGTGTAGTACATTTTTTTGACAACTGGATGGAAGTATAAGACCATTTGAACTGAAGGATGGATAGTGAGGAAGCGAGCAGCATGTCTCTTTAAGAAAAATGGGAGGGAGGCCCCTTGACGTGACATGGGCTGTCTTTCTTTCCTTTTTTCCGGTTCTCAAAATGTCGGGTGCTCAGTGCGGTTTGAGCTCTTTAGCATAACATTTTTCACACAAAGCTTTGTAAATAAAATAAAAAAAAATCAGTAAACAAGTTCTCAGCTTCTTTTTTCAGAGAAAAACAACTTTTTGCACGGAGGCATGGGTGTGAAACATGAATTTTGGAGCTTTGACAAGATGGAATTTTTTCCCCCGAGGTCCGCCTGTTTAGCTTAGCTTGTAGCTTAGCTTCTTAACTTAGCTGCTTTTAACGATCCAAAACTGCAATTTGGGACAGTTAAAATGGATCCAGTGTCTTCAGTAGAAAGAGAGAGACACGAAGAAATGGTAAAGCCAATAAATTTAAATGAGGTTGTTTATTTTCATTTATCATGCGGCTAATTGATTTATCGTTTATTGTGAAAGGCCAACTTTCAGTCAATTTTACAAATATTGAGCTAAAATTTGGTCCAACTTCTTTTTTTTAAGGTCAGTTGGTTTTGGTGGCCATTTTGAATTGGATTGACTTCTGAGACTTAAACAGTCGTGGAGGCATATAGCTAATGATTATTGTGTGGAAGTGTTGTCAGTCTTTCCAGTGGATTTGAATACATTTTGCTGACTTTACAGACACAAATACAATGTACCCCTAACATTTAGGTTTCCAACTCATAATCTGCTGAATTGTTGATAGATTTGAGCTGATCGCCATCTCGTCTTTTCTCCCTCAGATATCTTGTGCCTAATTCATAATGTCCCAACTGTAAACCTTCACATTAATACATCAGATGTGTTGCAGAACATTGAATGTTTACATCTTCAAATAACAAATTTCAAATGTCGACAGAGTCAAGAAATATTCAGTTTATAAAGTTAAACGACAGCTGGACAAGCTTTTGTTGTAAAACAGAAACACTTAAAAAAGTCATCTTTCCTGAATATATTTCTTGAACAAAGTTAAAAAAGTTCTTTCCATGCCCTCACTTTGCAGATGTAAGATGGGTAATATTCTGTTTATTCTTTGTATTTGTTGAAGCTGTCACTTCATCATTTCTTTGCTTTTAAAACGTGACTAAAACAGAAAATAGCACTTGATTATCAGTGCGATACGTCCGCGTGACAATCGTGTTATTTTGGAGCGGTTCGCTGCAGCGACCTGATGTGTTCAGACATACAATAGAGGGTTTATGTGACAGAGGTCACGATCTCTAAAACCACAACAAAGTCTATTGACGCCTTCACAATAAAAGTCCCCCGAGACTTCACGGCTCGTATGGACCTCAGGGTGGCAGCTGATGTCATTTGTTGATAAACTCTGAATAGAGAGAGACGATTCAGATTTAGCTTTTTGTTTTTTGTGTTTTCAAAATCCCCCTTTTTACTGAGTTACATATTTAAAAGCTGTTCTTTGAGACAAAACATATGAACAAACAAAACTTTTTGCAGCTGTGTTTTAGACCAGATGTGAAGCCTCTGCAGGGAAACATCCATTCATCCATTTTCTTTACCTGATTCTGCTTTGTGAGCCATGGGGGAGCTGGTGCTGATCTCCAGCAGTCACTGCATGAAAGCCAGGGGACACCTGGGACAGGTTTCCAGTCCATCACAGGGACGCATAAAACTAGTGTATTCACACTCTCACTCACACCGAGGAACTATTTACAAATTAACCTAACATTAGGGGTGCACCGATTGCAGTTTTCTGGCCGATCACAAATTTCTAAAAAGTCTGACCTACCGATTCCGATTTTGGGCGATACAGATTTTGTTTTATTAGCAACACTGTCAGGTGTTATAAGGTCACAATGCACCTTCAATTTTCCAATCTTATTTTATTAAAAAACACCCTTGAACAATATCCTAGAAACAATAAAAACTTGTTTTAACTGGCCATGTGGTAGTGCTCTGAAATATAAAGCAAGTTTAGACAATTGTTGTTAAAAAAATAAATAAATCGGTTTCTCATTTACGGTAAGTATTGGCCGATTTCCCAAAATTAAGGAAATCGGGGCCGATTGGTTTGTGGAAGAAACCTGGGTACCTGGAGAAAACCCATATGTGCACAGGAAGAACATGTAAACTCCACCCAGGAAGGCCCCTGGCTGGGAGATGAACCTGCAACCTTGTAGCTGTGGGGCAACTACCGTATTTTTCGGAGTATAGGTCACACCTTTTTATCATTTTTCCATGGCCTGCGACCTATACTCAGGTGCGACCTATATATGGCTTTTTATAAAATAAGCTGATTTGTAATCATTTATTAACAAAAATTAAACTGAGACACACTCTTACAATAATGTCAGCTAACAAATATATTTTTTAGGTGTTTATCCTGCTAAAATTATTCATTTATTAAAGAAAAGTTCAGCTCAGACACATATTTGCTATAATTTTTTATCAAACAATTGTTAAGTGTTAATCTTCTTAAAAGCCTTGCTGTGCGCTCCTGTGGAAGAGACATTTGCAGCAGAGCTAAACACGGTCCACATTTTGACGTAGGTGCGACCTATACTCAGGTGCGACCTATATATGGAGTTTTCCAATTCTTTGGCAATAATTGGATGGTGCGACCTATACCCGGGTGCGACCTATACTCCGAAAAATACGGTACTCTAATCACCGCTCCACCATGTCGGCTTTCAGGGGAACAAGTCCACCTGAACCGAGATGAAGTCACAACAACCAAACAATACATTTAGACAGACAAGGGCAAATCCATAATAAGATAGTTAATTATTCATTTATTTACCAGATATTTTTAGTATTGTTGTGTAGAGATGTTCTGTAGTCAGTATCTTGCCTGCAGTAGACAGTGCAGCACTTCCCTTAAACTCTATTGTCAATTCTCTGTGCTATTTTGTGGATTGCACGTATTTATCTACTGCCTTAATTTATTTCTTACTAAGTTCAGTCGTGTACAGCCAGGGGGAGTATTTCCTCTGGGTCAAAGCCAGTCGTCTGGTGGTGACTGGTTTTTGGCTGCCTGTTTGTGTGACCTGTGATGTTGATGATGTATCAATCAGCTGTGGCAGCCATCTTGATTCACGGTGGCAGCCATCTTGATTCACGTTGACGCCAGAAGTTATTCATTAAATGAGTACATATAGGCCTAAACACAGGCAGGTGATGAATAATATGTTGTCGTTTCAATTATGGTTATTTCTGATAAGAAAATAACAATTTTCTTCATTATTGTTTGGTTGCTTTGTTAAAACCTCGTACACCATCTTAGACATTATAATTTTCTTAACCCCATTTTATTATAAAAAATATGACAAAATTGGCAAATTTTCCTAAAAATGTTTTTCTTTCCATTCTTTGACAGGTTGTATGGAATATAATCATGGAGTGAAAATCTTTTGAGAACTTGGACCTTTAAAATTTTAACGTGTTGTTTACATTTGCCTCAATATTTGATATTTTTTGTAAAAAAAAACAACCCAGCAATGTCGTGTAAATAACAGCATAATTCATAAAGTGCCTGCACTTTCAGACCCAGAAAGAAAAAAAAAAAATGAAGAATTAAAATGTTAACACAGCTGACTAGTCTTCGAGAATGAACATATAAACATATCTAATAGAACATAATAATAATCATAACATCATAATAATCAGAAAAAAATCTGCTCTGCCTGTGACACCAAGGAGTATTTGTTTAAAAAATAATTCTGAAAAGTTGTTTTAAGATCAAGAACAATCCCATCACCTTAGCACCTGTATAGTCGTGATGTTCACGTTTACAAAACCAAACGGGGTCAAAGTTCTGATTGTTGAACATTTGTTCCATTTCCAACCATGAACAGCGCCAGATATCGTCCTTAACTGTCTCTCGGAGCAGAAGGGACGACACACAAAGCAAATGGACAGTGAGATCTGGAGCTCACCGGGGCACGCACACGACTGTTTCCAACATGATGGCGAACCTCCGTATCAGGGGTCTGTCTGCGTCTTTGGCCCCGCTGTCCTCATTCCCGGCACAATGAAATTATACCGACCCGAGCATCGTCTCATGGAGGCAGATTCAAGGCCCATTTATTTGAGATTGCTTTTAGTGTAATTCAATAAGGGCTTTTTTACTCATTTATTTCCATGGTGAAACTCATGCTGAGGAAAACCAGGGCTGTATTTCTCTCATTAGCAGTAATAATAACCATAATAACAATAATGGCATTAAAAAGCAATCATTTGAAAGGTCCTGCTGTCAGTGTCGGGCTCAGAAAATACAAAGATACACTGTACAATATGTTTGGATGATTACAGGAGACTTTAAAAATCACTCCATGGAGGTAAAATACAGCAGAATATGAGTTTTGTCTCGTTATATTCTCAATTAGTTTTTAAATTTGATCCGGATGAGAGACTGAAGAGGTGCAGAGGACCTGGGACTGGTGCACGAAGAGGAGAGCTCCTGTTTTTATGAAGTCAGAGGAGTTGGAGGAGGATTTAGCAGACGGTGAAGCATCCACAGCTCCACCGTCGGATCCGTTTTCCACCACTGCAGGCCAACTGGCTATCAAGATGGTGCTTCAACCGTTGAGGCTTTCACATGAAAACTTTGTTCTTTTTGCTAATCTGTGGAGCAAGCACAGCCTCCCCGAAATGCCCCGCAAAAATAAATATTTGAATATTCTTCGACACTCCTAAACCCGCTTAAATTGGATCATTTTAGTTCGCCGCCTGCCCTTGCCAAAATGCCAAGAGAGTGTGGGTCTTGGCGAGCCGTCTCGAGCCCAGGCACGCCGCCCTCCCCCCGGCCCTGCCCACCCTCTGCACTATCAGCTGACACAGAGTCTGCCCCCGGGCCGCCTCCTTTCTCCTCGGCCACGCTCCCGCTGCACGGAGCTGGCACGCCGAGCCCACGCAGCCTTAACCGGCCGCTCGTCCAGAGCGCCGCGGCGACTTCCATCATCACGGTCATCAAACAAACCGCAGGGGAGGAGGATGTGCCGCACCTTCATCATCATCATCTGGTCTTCACGCATCAGAGGTTTCATTTCTGAGGAAAACTTCAACGTCTTGTAACAACTTTGCAAACTGAACTCGGCTGTAGTTTAGCTGCTCGAGTTGAATTTCTGTCACTTATGAAATCAGCTCGTATAGAATGACACGATTAGCTCAATCTGTGGATCATGTGTCAACTAAAGTTAATTAACTTTATAAAATAATTTATACGCCTCAAACTTGGCTTGTTTTCATAAATATTCAGATTTAATTTAGCTTTAATGAGCTTCTTAGAACAAAACTTATTGATATAAATACAAAAATGTGAAGTCTAATTAATAGTTACTTCTGATATACACAAAAAAGCTTCAATTCTTCTTTTGACGAGCTCCTTTAAATAAAAATAAAAAAGACGTGTTGAATTTGGTGGCATTTGTTTTTGTGGCATCAGTTATTGGATGAAAGTTTACTTTATTACCTGACAATTTTAGGCTTAAAATAATCACACAGCGGCTCGATGATGATGCATTTTGCTTTAATTCTGTCATAAAACAGGTTCAGGATTTCAAAATGTTTATTAACGAAACAGAGACGTCAACCAGACAAACAGGCATCAAGACGTGGCTGAGCTGAGCAAAGGACCCGAAAAGACCCAAGCAAGATTGGCTGATAAAATTAAAATAACTCTGAATCCAAAATAAATAAATAAATTACCAAACGACAAAAGTAAAAGTACGTTAAGGATAACATTTCTCCGTCTTAATATTTGATCTGTTTTCATTTTGTTCTTTCATTTTGTTCTACTTTAATTATAATGTGCCATTACTTTTGATTTTAGATCTATAAAATATATATTTTTTAATTTGTTAGGATTGTGTCAAGTGGCTACAAACTTTAATTGTTCATAAAATTGTTTCATTAATGTTGTGATATGAGCTTTAATTTGGAAGAAAGTTGATGGAAACAGAAATATAACATTTAACTGGAACAAGTTTTGGTTAATTCCATATTTTTAATTAAATTCAGGGGAACAACTGAGACGTGCGTTCTAGTTGGTTGTGTAACACTTTAATTCACTACTGCAGTCTTTGTAAGGACTCATTTAGGAATTATAAAACTGGCTAATCTTTGTAAGGGCTAACAAAAAATCATATTGATGCTGATTATAACAACAAAAAACCCTTTGAGATTTTTAACTCGTGCAGAGAACCCTGATCTGTTTGGTCACCGTTGATGAAGTCCGGCTGATCCTGGAGTCGCTCTTAAATGACACACCTTGCGGCTCTATTTCTGCGCTGTGTTTGCTGCGGTGCTGTGAACCTAAATTGGGTATCCGAGCCTAAACAGTTTTCCTGAAGCTCTCGTCTCAGTGGCTGCATTTCAGAGTGGATTACAGCTTTGTGGCTCCGCAGATGAAGAAAAGACTCAGACTGAAATGACTGAACGAGCTCTGAAATTTAATTTGTTTTAATAAGTCTTATTTTTGTCTTTTTTCTAAAGTTTAACCACAACTTCTGGGGGATGTTTGGCCAGCACCTGCATGATTAATATTTAATGTAGTAAGTATTTACACGACCTTTAATTACTGGGGTCAGTTCAAACTTATATTTATCTCTGCAATTTTTCAGATATTCTCTTTTTTTTGTGTGCAACTCATCAACTGCTTTCATCAGACGCCTATAATTGGCTCATTAGAGTTGTCCTAATTATAGTGATCAAGAAATCTTCCATACATATCAAGAAAGGGGGAAAAAAACAACTTATTTGGTTATGCAGTTTATTAAGAAAACTATCACAGCACTCTGAGGTTGGAGCAGAAGACGTGGCGTGTTACTGTAACGTGCGCTCGTCTCTTTAAGAGTCTCCGTGTGTTGAAACAACTCTGACCTTGTGAGCCATCTGTCTCCATAAGGCTCGAATTTCTCAATTTTGTTAAGCGGTCTTATCCGAAGGCTGAACCTCCAGGTTCTGGGATCCAGATGGCTGCTGAGGTTACAACAGTTCTGATTTGCTGTGATGATGCTCTGCCTAAACAACCGGCAGAAGAACGTTGATAAAGCTCCAGACAGTGATTCTTACTGCAGAACTGGACCGTTTCCTCAGCAGGTTTGGATGTTGTCAGTCCATACAATGGGCGTTATCAACTGTTATCATCGCCATTTGCAAAGCTGGGCACCGCTAATTAAAAAATTTGTTCCACAATTTCTAAAACGCTTATTAATTTTTTTAGGTCCACAATTTCAAAAGCACAAATGTCTTATGAAAATTAGGGGAAGCTAATCTAATCCGCTATTTATATATTTATATATATATATATATATTTATATATAGCCGGCAGCGTTATCAATATTTGCACTACACTGCCAACTGAAAAGTAACAAAAATGATCCTAAAAGGATGAAATTACAAAAATCAAAGGATTTATTTAATACTTTACGTACATATATTCTATTCGGCCACGAAATTAACAAAAAATAGAATGATCTTTTAATCCCTAAAACCACGTTTAAATCTCAAATACACGGGTGTGTCGCCACCGCATTTATACATGAAAGTAACCCAAATACATAAAACTAACGACTCGCCGTCGAATGGTCGACACAAAACGCACAATAAAATACTCCGGCCACGTTAATTTGGCTTGAAACAGCTGGGTTCTCTAAGGATTTCCATTAGTAACCCAGCACAACCAACCGGCAGACACAGTTAGCGTCTATAGGTAGTCAACAGATTTAATGAAAAGTAACTAAAATACATAAAAATAACGACTCACCGTCGAATGGTCGACACAAAACACACCTTAAAATCATCCGGCCACGTTAATTTGGCTTGAAACAGCTGGGTTCTCTAAGGATTTCCATTAGTAACCCAGCACAACCAACCGGCAGACACAGTTAGCGTCTATAGGTAGTCAACAGATTTAATGAAAAGTAACTAAAATACATAAAAATAACGACTCACCGTCGAATGGTCGACACAAAACACACCTTAAAATCATCCGGCCACGTTAATTTGGCTTGAAACAGCGGGGTTCTTTAAGGATTTATGAAGACACCGAGCGCAGCCAGCTACAGAATTAGCCCCTGAGTTCAACTATGACCCGGAAGATGGAATAGTCCATTTTTAGTAGGGGGATAAAGAAATCGACCGTTTTTTTATTGCGTATATTTAATGATCGTTTTCATCGTAACTATAATTATTTTTATGTTAAATGTACATTAACAAGCATGAGCAATGTTAGTGATGTAGGTGACTGCACGGGGCGAGGCGGGGCCGGGGCCACTGCTGAAATGGGACCCCCAGGCATTTACCTACATGGTAGAGCCGAGTCTGTTCTCAGCTCTGCCCCCCTCCCCCTCACACCCTTTCCTCCTCTGCTGTTTACGGTGGGGAAAAAGGTAAAAAACAAGCAGCATAAGAGCTTGTAAATAAGTTTATTGGTTTTTACTGATAGATAATTAGTTATTAGCGGTACTGCATTTTAAATAAAAATAGCACAAATCCGCTTATGAATTATAAAAGTTAGTCAATTCACAAAAACGCTGACAAAAAGTTTAGGTCCACTGTAAGCGGAATAGCGCTTTAGCGCTCTCTAGCGTTCATCCGCCCACCTTTGGCCATTTGTAGCGGCGAATAGGTCACAATCTACCTACTAGCATGTTTAAAAGAACGTTATCAGTGTTGTTATCGCTGTGAGTAGGCAGCGTGTTTCCATAAACCCGGAAGTGTAGCGTTTTGGTTTTTTCAGCTTATGTAACTGTTTTTCTAAACCTAACCTTAAACCTGACCCAGAGGACCAACCCTAAACCTAACCCCCTTACCCTTGTTCCTAAACCTAACCAAGACCCTAAACCTAACGCCAGAGGCTTTACTCGAAACTTTAACACGTAGCTAAAGACGGAGCCTGCTGTCATCGCTTGTAACGCTAACAACGTACCTTTAAACCTACTAGTAGGTAGGGGCATTCTGACCGCTACGTATGGGGATGATGATAATTGATAAGGGCCATTTTATGGTTGATAACATCTGAAGCGGGTGGTTTCCTCCACGTGTGCACAGAAACCAACACGTTGGGCTGATTCCTAGTAGTCCAAGTTCGAGCAAAGATCATCTTGTGTTGAGAAGCGATGCAGTTGAAGCTTCTGTGCCCAAACCTCACCGTCTCCTGTGCTTTTACGATTGCTCACAAACTGTTACGGCTTGGAGTGTGAGTAAGGACTGTCAGCTACTACCACACCAAAGTGTAGGTTAATATCTGTAAAATTCACTGAGTAGCAGTAGCAATGAATGGGCCTACCTCCTGGGTTTGGATGTGGGCTGCCCCATGTAGGGAGCAGGTACATGTCTTGGACCTAGGGGGTATAGAGTGTGCATCGGGATTATGAATGGAACGTGTCGTTATTGTTTGTCTTTCTGTGACTGAGGGTGAG
This sequence comes from Garcialebias charrua, assembly GCA_038048925.1. Lineage (NCBI taxonomy): Eukaryota > Metazoa > Chordata > Actinopteri > Cyprinodontiformes > Rivulidae > Garcialebias > Garcialebias charrua. The sequence continues at coordinate 3,170 of JBBPBX010036636.1, read as the reverse complement.
GATGAGGGTGGGTCTGAATGAGTGTGTCTGTGTATGAATGTTTAAGTGTCAGGCTGGGACTTGGACTGCCCCCTCTCTGATACTTCTGAGGCTACTTAGTGTCGCGCTCCTGCCACGTGGCCCCCTGGTGGGTGTTCCTTTGCCTGCGGGCGTGCTTGGGGCCCTCACTATCTGGGGTTGGGCGCTTGGGCGTTTGTCGGCTCGGCCTGGTGGGGCTCGTGTCCTCTGGTCCTGTCGGGTCTGGGCCTGAGGGGTGGGCGTCCCCGGTGCCCGGGCCTCGGTGACCGGCCCTGGGGCTACGTCGGTGCAGCGGGCTCCGGCGGGGGCCTGTGTATTTGTCGCGGTTGACCCCGGGGGGTCATTGTGTGTGGTCGCTGGTGGGGTTCGTCCGGTTCTTCCCCTTGGTCGGATCTGGGGAGTGGACGAGTGGCTCGTCCTGTTCGGGTGGTCCTGGGGACTCTGGGCTCGGGGTCCTTCCTGGGGTCTTGGGCTTTGATCGCCCCTTCGTCTGTCTCGGGCTTTGGGGGGACGGATCTCTGATGCTTCACAGTCGCTACTAAATGTTCTATTGGAGGAACCTTATTCACTTATGCATGCTCACAACCACACACAAATGGATGCAGGGATGTATATGTAGATATATGCAGATATGTAGATGGGTATATGAATGAATATAAATGTATATGTATGTATACTGTATATATATTTGTAGGTATGGGTATGTGTATTTATAGAAATCTACTGCAAGGTCATGAATATTATCAGTCTTTATGCATGTATGTTTCGTTGCTGTGTTCTGTCATGTGCTTTGCAGGATTGTGGACGGAGGTTGGGTGTGTTTGCCTTGTGCTCTTTTTGTGGATAATTGTTGTTTTGTTGTCTTACTTTCTCTTTTCTTTCTTTCTCTCTATTTAAAAAAAAAAAAAAAAAAATACATATTGGAGTGAGAGGATGGCTATAAGGTGAGAAGGGAGGCCATCTATAAATGGAAAAAAAAAAAGTGATGCAGTTGAAGCTTCTGTGCCCAAACCTCACCGTCTCCTGTGCTTTTATGATTGCTCACAAACTGTTATGGCTTGGAGTGTGAGTAAGGACTGTCAGCTACTACCACACCAAAGTGTAGGTTAATATCTGTAAAATTCACTGAGTAGCAGCCGTGTTTGTGTAGGCTAAGGATGGTTATAGCTGTGGCGGCCATCTTATTTTGGATTGTTTATCAGTTCAAGTTGCAGAGGTACGTCCAGTAATGAATTTGAGAGTTTCATGTTATTTTGCAGGGTTAACACCAAGCAACGCCAAGGTTTTAAGCAAAGATGTTGTGCAACATTGTAGTACCATATTTTTCGGACTATAGGTCGCACCCGAGTATAGGTCGCATTGTCCAATTATTGCCAAAGAATTGGAAAAATCCATATATAGGTCGCACCTATGTCAAAATGTGGACCGTGTTTAGCTCTGTTGCAAATGTCTGCCACAGGAGCGCACAGCAAGCTTTTAAGAAGATTAACACGTAAAAATAATTAATCGTTTGCAGTGGTGGGCAAATGAACGCTAGAGAGCGCTAAAGCGCTAATCCGCTTACAGTGGACCTAAACTTTTTGTCAGCGTTTTTGTGGTTTGACTAACTTTTATAATTCATAAGCGGATTTGTGCTATTTTTATTTAAAATGCAGTACCGCTAATAACTAATTATCTATCAGTAAAAACCAATAAACTTATTTAGAGGCTCTTATTCTGGCTCTGTTGCTGCTAGTTTTACCTTTTTCCCCACCGTAAAGAGCAGAGAGGAGGGAGGGTTGGAGGGGGAGGGAGCAGAGCGGAGAACAGACTCGGATCTACCATGTAGGTAAATGATGCCGTTGCCTGGGGATCCCAATCAGCATGGGGCCCCGGCCCCGCCGCGCCCCGGCCAGTCACCTACATCCCTAACATTGATCCTGCTTGTTAATGTACATTTAACATAAAAATAATTATAGTTACGATGAAAACGATCATTAAATACGCAATAAAAAAAACGGTCGATTTCTTTATCCCCCTACTAAAAATGGACTATTCCATCTTGACATCTTCCGGGTCAGAGGTGAACTCAGGGGCTAATTCTGTGGCTAGCTGTTTGTGCTGGGTACTTGGATAAATCCGCAGAGAACCCCGCTGTTTCAAGCCAAATTAACGCGGCCGGAGGATTTTATTGTGTGTTTTGTGTCGACCATTCGACGGTGAGTCGTTAGTTTTATGTATTTTAGTTACTTTTCATTAAATCTGTTGACTACCTATAGAATCTTGACATCTTCCGGGTCAGAGGTGAACTGGACGCTGAACTCTGTGTCCAGCTGGTTGTGCTGGGTTACTAATGGATAAATCCGCAGAGAACCCCGCTGTTTCAAGCCAAATTAACGCGGCCGGAGGATTTTATTGTGTGTTTTGTGTCGACCATTCGACGGTGAGTCGTTAGTTTTATGTATTTGGGTTACTTTTATGTATAAATGCGGTGGCGACACACCCGTGTATTTGAGATTTAAAAGTGGTTTTAGGGATTAAAAGATCATTCTATTTTTTGTTGATTTCGTGGCCGAATAGAATATATGTACGTAAAGTATTAAATAAATCCTTTGATTTTTGTAATTTCATCCTTTTAGGATCATTTTTGTTACTTTTCAGTTGGCAGTGTAGTGCAAATATTGATAACGCTGCCGGCTATATATAAATATATATAATATATAAATATATAAATAGCGGATTAGATTAGCTTCCCCTAATTTTCATAAGACATTTGTGCTTTTGAAATTGTGGACCTAAAAAAATTAATAAGCGTTTTAGAAATTGTGGAACTAATTTTTGGATTAGCGCTGCCCACCACTGATCGTTTGATAAAAAATTATAGCAAATATGTGTCTGAGCTGAACTTTTCTTTAATAAATGAATAATTTTAGCAGGATAAACCCCTAAAAAAACATTTGTTAGCTGACATTATTGTAAGAGTGTGTCTCAGTTTAATTTTTGTTAATAAATTATTACAAATCAGCTTATTTTATAAGAAACCATATATAGGTCGCACCTGACTATATGTCGCAGGCCATGAAAAAATGATAAAAAGCCGCGACCTATAGTCCGGAAAATACGGGAGGGGGGGGGTGTTGGAGACTATCCTCAGCTACTACTACACATTTTAG